>JAPPVO010000007.1:65223931-65483464 GCA_030407325.1 Camellia japonica | reverse complement strand
TCATCTTTCCTGACTAATCACTTGGTCGCCAAAAGAGGGAAAAAAACCAATTTTTAGTCGCCAATTCAATTCTTTTTGTTTATCAAAATATAATAATCCATCAAATCCATTCAATATAACCTGTAATTTGCAAGAATCATTTAAACCAACAAAATCAACTAAATCCTAAACATCCAACAAAATACATAAATTATCAAATCCTTAATCTGTTTAATTAAAGTCATCAATTATTATAAGTTTCCATCCACAAGTAATTCCAAACTACATAACCATTCAATTAAAAGTCATGTAATCTATATAATCATCCAATTCACATCCATCTAGCATAAAAAATTTAAAACATAACAAGTACTTGTTATTATATTTTAAATTTTAATCCATGCTCATCTATCTAAAAAATATAAAACTACAGTCTATCCAAAAATATATAATCCTTCAAAAAATGTAACAAGTGCCAACTAATGCTGTACAATTCAGCTTCATGCATGAGTTCATCCATCTGTACCAAAGAAAAACAAAAATATTGTCAGGTACTTTTTTTATGAAAATATTTGCACATCAAATGATTATAAAATTGGACAAAAAATGAAAAATGTCAAAGGAAAGTAAAGGTAATATGAACAAATTAAATGACTATCAATACCATTTTATAAATAAAACAACATTCATATGTATATATCCAATTAGCACTACAATTCTATCAATATCATCATTTCCAATGTTTGTCGTCTAGTTTTAATACCAACCACATCCCCAGACTTTTTCATTTGTGGTCTTTACTCAAATAAGGCTTTTTTTTATTGTTCTTTATAGAAATATTAGTTTTTTGTTACTATTTCAGGAATTGTGGAAAAAGTGATGTTTTGTTGCTCTCACAAGTGTGTTTAATCTAGGCCGATCTGACTGTGATGATCTCGGGGCTGTTTGGGTGCTATTTTCAATTTTTGCCCCCATACGGCTCGTTTTTTACCTTTTTCTCTCACATTTTTTTGTCTATATCTCTAACCGTATATCCTATCGATGCGCTGCTTGCTCTCATAAGTTTGTTTAATCTAGGCCTAGGTGACCGTTATGATCTAGGCCTAGGTCACTCACCTGTTATTTCAAGTCCATGTACTTCGGTGACAAAATCCAACAATGGTTTCACCAAGATCCATATCCTCAATAATTCCAGCATCAGACTTGATTTGCAAGCTCAAATCAAAACTACTCAATCCAAATGCCATCTATAGAAAATCTTGAACAGCTCCATGACCATATTTATTATGCAAGGCAAAAGATAGAAAAGCTAAATTCCATCAAAACTTTTCAAAAACAAAAAAAGGTGTAACCTCACACAGACTCTAGATCTTGGTACCATTCTATTTGTAAAAAGTATTTTCCATCTTGAAAAGTTACTTCTGTTGCAAGAAAATTTTCCAACAAGATTTCAATGATAGCAAACAACTAAACTAACTCTCATAGTTAAAATAAATTCGTCAAGAAGATGACAGATTGATCTCAAAAAAGAACTATTTTACAAGCATAGATAAGAATTTTGATAGTCACAGTCAACAAAGAGTATGCTCACATGAAAGAATTCTATAATTTTCAGGATATGCTAAGAATATCAAATAATTTAAATGATATCTACTTTAGAGTTCATAAGCATACCTCTTCCTCAAGTACTGCATGGCGAGCAATACCAACTTTCATTGCTTTAGTCTTTTTCGGTTTGCCAAACAGTAGAGAGAATTCCATTTGTTTTTCACACCATTCCTAATGTTAACATGAAATGAAGATGAATGTGAGATAAATCTAATCAATTTCCTTGCAGCAAAACTAAAAGAAAAAAAATAACATTTCCATGTTAAGAAAAAATTTCAAAAAAAAAAAAAATGACAAAACAGTTACATACAAAATCATAATGTGAAAATGATTACCAGGTTTTCAAGAGTCAAGGATGCCTTATTCTTATAGGATTACGGATTAATGCAGTGACAACTAATAATTAACTTGAGTGCACACAACTACTAAAATATATTAATTTATATTTTCAAGTCCTAAAGAACCAGAGTCCCACCAACTCTACAATTTTCAAGTCCTAAAGAACCACCCACATTTTTCTCTGTTTCCCTCACCTTTTCCTTTCCCTTTCAAATTTCTATCCAAATTCACGATCCAAACATAACCTAAATAATTCTAGAAAATATGAAGTCTTTTTTTGCCAAATTCTCTGTGTACTAGCTTAATAAAGTGCAGCCAGAAAATACTTATAATAAATTGTAGATCAGTAAATTACAGAATTCACTGTATAGAATGCCATAAAAAATGTATAATTTGTTATAAGATTCTAATATTCACGGACCTTCATTGAAAACTAGTGGACATCTGGCAACGTCTGGATTTGTTATAATAGTCTCACTACAAGATTATAATTTGTTATAAGATTATGATTTGTTGTAAGATTCTCACTACAAAACTTCTGGATTTGGTCACTATCAAAACAAGCGTGATCATCGTTTCAATTTTAACAGAGATTCTATGTACATTATGCATGTAATCTCAATGGACATCTGGGAACTTCAGACCACTAAATGGGCTATAAAGACAAGGGGAGTTTTGAACAAATTTGAACTCTCAAAACCTAGTGATATGTCGTATATATGGGAGTTCTGAGAGGTGTTATGACCAATACAGATACAGTTCCATTATAAAATATGCACACTAGTGATATGTCTAAAAAATGAGTCCTACAATTTAACAATAAAAAGTACTCGGATTGAGAGGAATGAGAATAAAACTCATATTAGACTCCAAATTGTAGCAATGCATCTGAAATACAGTTAAAAATTTGGAATCGAAGGGCCTAGATGGGCTTGGACCCTTGGAAGATTCCACATAAAGATTGCTGAGGAAAAAAAGAGGAAAACACTTCTTATATTTTTCGAAACACCATGGCACATACCATGAACTAATGCATATCGAACCAAGTATGAATATTTGGCATGAACACTGCCAGAGGAATGATACAGTTGAATCTAAACTCTTTCACATAATTCATAAAGGATTTTTTTTTTTTTTTTTGATTAAGTGCCAGGGCTATAAGGACATGAAACATGGGGGACTTATGGATGGTATGTCTAAAAAAATATTCAGAAATAACGCACAGAAAAAACACTAACAAATAATTGATGTTACACATTGGGTATAGTACAATCATATAATCCTACTTACCAATGGGTTCGGGCAAACTCAGATGTCTACGAAGGCCATAATCCCAGCAGCAATTATAGCAGCTAGCCCCAAGTGTGGATTTGCACACCCATCAAATGCTTTAATCTCAAAGTTGCTCACAACACCATTTGGAACCCTAGGTGGGCATGCGGTTCTCAGGGGTGCTTCTCTGTTCTCTTTTCCCCAGCACTAGTATGCTCCACTCCACATATTGGGCACTATGCGATCATAACTACATTCCAATAACAGTTGAACAAGGAAATTAGAGAAAACAAACTATATTATTTTTTGTTAATTTAATACACATCTATTTGAAGTTCAAAAGCCCAACAACGTAGTAAAATTTTGATCCTTCAAACTGCATAAATTTGGAAGTGAAGAAATGGGCAAAAAGAATTTGCACAAAAGGGCATTATTTAAATTTAGCAAAAAGGGAGCATCGACAATTAGAATAAGTGTCAAAAGTGCACCCTCACTTTACAAGCTAGCTATTGGGGTTGAGTTTTACACAAGATCAAATCACACAGACAACTTATGATAAGAATAGGAAAAGAATACATGTATTTTTTAAAAATAAGTTACATATTCTGTTGAAAATTGAAATCCTTCAATTCATCAAAAATTGAATTTCATTCAAAATTTCAAACATCTTATCTGTCCTTTCATGTTTCTAGGCCAACGAGTTCTACATAAAAACTTCCAGATTAGAAAAAGGTCCGTGCATAAAAATTAATAAATTCGAGTCTGCAGGGAGAAGTAGAAATGCAAGGATCTGTTTGTTTCAATTCAAATGATTAACTAGGAAAAAGTCTTTGCAGAATAGTGGCTCCAGAAATTATTGTGAGATATCTGCTTTCTTCATGCAGGACTGAAAGCGATGGAAACATCACCTTGAAAGGTTTTCCTCAAGATTAATAGTACACCCATCAAATTTCCAAATATAACTGCATGCTTAAAAAATAATTTTATGTAGACAAGATATTTTAACAGAACTGGTAAAAATGCATACTTCTCTGTTAGTACCTAACTACCTATTCATATGGGTTCAACTCTGACACATGTTTTGCACAAGAACCATCAAAATTATACGAAAAAATTAAAAACCTGTTTGGAAGTGGTGCCGTAAATGCCAGAATTGAAGGAAGATGATTTAAAACCACTGCCATGAACTCTTCTCCAACCTTGGACATTTCATGCTTAGAGTGTCCACCAGATGCCATAAATACATTTTTCCCATTTTCCCACAAACTGAGATGCACATGAGATCCAGAACCAACATCATCTAATGCATACCTGGGGCAAACAAAAAAAGGAGAAAACAGTTAAGAGACATTGCTTGAAGAAAAAAATTCTGCAGGTGAGGAAATGAGTAAAGCTCAACTTTGAGTGAGTATTTTTAACACTGACTGATCCTCTTGCAGAGTATTTATGAACTATTACAACAAAACATAAATAATAAACTGAATTTTATTTATTTTTTTACAATTAATTATAACTTCAAAGCAGTATTTCTTACCCTTGAGGTCTTTTTTCTAAAAACTTTTTCTGGGTAAATTACACTAACACCCTTGAAGTTTTTGACAAGGACACCCTTCAGGTTTCTAAAATAACACTAACACCCCTTGTCAAAAATGTTGGCCTAATGACGTTAACAGAACAAGTGGAATCACATTTTTACCCTCTTGCAAAATCATATTTAACAAAAAACAGTCAAATATTGTATAGTGCAGAAACCTTAGAACGATTCAATCAGTCATCGCACTAGCTCTCGGAAATGATACAGAAAAAATCCCGCGGTCATTTATCATGGTAGGTTTGACATATAGGGTACATAAAGGATATGACATATATGTAGATGATTACTAATGAAACAATAAAATACAAGGCAAAGGAAAATGTTTGCCCAATACAAACAATAAACGAAGATATTCATTTTTCCCCTTTAATCCAAAAGAATAATGTTGATCATACTTCTTATATCATCATACGGATAGAACAATCTCCTCACTGTTTGTCCAAACCATTATAGGATTCTTACTACTAAACAATGAAAAGTGTAAAAGAAGAAGAACAAGTTGATTGTATTTTGAGGATAGAAAGAAGATAAATGTTTTTAGAAAACAATTTCAAGAAAATTGAAGAAAGTTGGGAAAATGTGGGTAAAATGGACAGACATGCCTGTGATCTTGTCATTTACATCAATAAGCACACAATCACATGAAATCAATTCTTAGAAGCCAAATCATCTATATAACTTGTAAGGGTATATATAAAGTATAGTATAGTATAGTACCTCTGTTCCAGCTATATTCATTCCTGACCAGTGCCTTCCTACTAGGCCTAAACGGTTCTTTTTAGAGAATGCCCCAACCCCAATGAAGAACCCCAATGAAGAACAACCAGGCCCTACCACCAAAATCAAAAATCAAAAATTTAAAAAATTAAATTAAAACTAAATACCCATAATGTGGGTGTGTATGAGGAAGTGAGAAGTTGGAGTAGAAGTTGGAGTACCTACACAGTATAAAATAATAATGGATACTACAAAAAAGATCTACATAGTATCTTAGATTACTCAGCAACTGAAACAGATACATTGTCATTAACAAGCTAAAATGTGAGTAAATTTGCAAAACATCCACAAAAATCTCATCTTAATAGAAAAATAGAGAAAATGTATTGAACGGAATTCAACACTTCCATTCTAAGAAAATCGCATAAATCCATGAGGTAAAAAAATGCAATGCCGCAATAGTCGCTGATTATCTAAGAAAGGATGCCTTGGGGAGCAAAGCAACTTCACAAAATTATTACATCCTAAATCAAGTTTAGTTGTAAACTTTAAAGCATTTATCAAAGTGCCTAAAAAGTGTTTTCAGTATAACAACATTATGCAGATATGCCAGCTCTGGAACTCTTGCTCAGAAAATCCAGAACTGATGAAAAATGAGCTATCACAAGTTCCTATATTAACCTTACTTTGACTATTGGACAGAACCTCCCTAAGCTGGCCTAAAGCTAAAACAAAAAAACTAAACCCTTAATCATCCCAAAAAGAGAAACAACCTTGAACTGCGCAATTTTGAAGTTGGGTTTATTTGCGACGATTAACCATTGGAATTTACAAACATTTTAAAAGAGTTTGCCCCACATCATCATAATCGTCACAACCACACACAACACAATGAATACCTACCTACCTTGACAAAGATAACTAACTACTTTCATTGTAAAAAATTCCCAAAATAACAAATAAAACGCATTAATTAATAAATCAAGAATGAAACTAAATCATTAAGTGTCTAACTTAGAAAAAAATGCACCTAATATTTTTTATCTAACTCATTCAAAGTTAAATCATGAAACTTAATATTTTTTCCGCTATTTAGCTCATCAATGCTAAACCATGGTAGCCATACACAAAAATAAAACAACTAAAATAGTTGACAATTGATTTATACATTTATACCCACATTTCACCACAAGAAGGGTCACCTTTTTCAAAGCCAAAAATAGTGAGACATCTTCAATAGAAATGATAGAAGTCATCAAATGAAAGAAAAAGAAGTTTAGAACATCAACAACAAAAATGTCAAAAAGCAAATCCTTGTTTAATGGGACGAACACATGGTAGCCTTTTAGAAGACAAGCATTTCAGAAGTGTTTGTTTTCGATTCAAACTTTAAACTGTATGTGATTCTAAGCAATGCAAACTATCTCATTTCAAACATGTGTACATGTATGACTTTGAGTTAATTGAATTTCATCATCAAGGAGATGAAGACATTGGAATATTTTAATTTCAACCTAAGTATCAAAAAGTCTGTTGGAATTTGTGCTGTAGAACAACACAGGGAATCAATAATTATCGAGGAAGATGCATGATAAAGTAATGTTTTATAGTAGTAAATAGTCAAATTTAGCATTATAAGGAAGTTTAAAAATTTGGGCTAAAGATGAGACTCTTTTACTAAAAACTGATGTAAGTTGTTCAAATGGTAATGATAATTCACTGTATAATGACAACAGAGAGAAAGAGAAAGTAAGCAATTTTTTATGGTAATCCAAATGATGCAATAATATTCTTGCAGCCCTAGGGGAATGTTATCAAAGAGCCAAAGCTCATGTAGGTTACTTTTACTCTGTTGCATCATCCATGATTATCTAATTAGTTAAGCGAAGAAATTCTACAAGAGAGAAAAAATTACAATTTACATGGTACTAAATTACCAATTGTAGAAGCACCAAGAAACATATTCAAAAGATGGGCAAGCTGGATGAAGATAATGAGTAGCAAGAGAATATAAAATTAAAAATAAATACCATGTGAGAAAGTCCACAGAGACAATTTATGTTAGGAGCATCAAGACCCATCAGGCCATCACTGGAATTTTAAGTACATACCTTTGAAGATGCTACAAACACAAGGGGAAAGCCTGAATGTAAGATGCTCGAGTTATTAACAAATAGCAGGTGGGTGCATGATTTAAGTCAAGTTGAGTTCTCATATATGCTGGCCATTTCCCCTTATATATTGATGATTGTTATTAAGTAAGATTAATAGTATTTTAACATCATTATTAATTCATGTACACAAGCAGGTGCATGAGCTTCAATGGTAAGTCTAGATAATCTGGGTAAAATAGCTTGTCATATAAAATTGTGGAGGAGAGTAAAAACCAGACCAAGATTTTAACCTGATTTGAATTAGGGCTATAAACAAATGAAACAAATGAAACAAATGAAACCATATTCAACAAACTTTAACATGTTCATATCTGCATTGGCTTCCATAAGAACAGACTCCTTTCAGGTAGAAGGTGCACACCTGCAATATTATTTCAATAAGAAGCAAAAAAAAAAAAAGAAAGGGAAATTTTTTTTACAGGGCTAATGGAATTAATGAGTTGACTATCAAAGAAGATAGCAGACAGTTTACATTATTTGATGGGTCTTTCTAATCAATTCTAGCTCCTTCTATATCTCAACAATTTCCTAATAATCACCACCCCACCTAGAACTGATGGCTATACCACACCTTCTGAAAGCAGCCTTAGATTTCTTTTGTTTAAGCTTGGTAAGGTTCATTATTTGTTACTAGACCAAGAGTATAAATTTTTATTCCAAATTTTATAGCTTAATGTTGGTCGTTGGTAGTTAGAATGCCTCTTTATTCATGGTTGAGACACTAACATATTTTATACTTTCTATTTTCAGAGGCATATTAGCAAACAGGTGGTGTGCATAATTTACACATAAATTAAATTAAAGAAAAAGAACTTAGAAATGAACAAATTGAATCAAAATCAAAATCACATAGGAAATAGACGACTTTGACCAACCCTAGCCTTAAAAAAATCACTTGTTAGGGTTTCGAAAATTAGAAGGAGAAGGAAAGGGGCAGAGTGAGAGCAACAAACAAGTGAGAGAGAGAGAACTTAACAGATAGTCGTAGTCGTCGGTGGTAGTCGCACTCGCGGGTGGCGGGCTTTGTCTTTGTGTTTAGAGTCTTCGTTCTCGGCGGGCGGCTTGAAGGATGGGGGCTTGAATGCAGGGGGCTTCGGAGGGAGGTTTCCCAATTTTCTCTGAATATCGTCCCATTGAGTCGAAGCTCCTTCCACATCCTTGTACATGAAGTGATAGTTCGCCATTTTTGAATCTCCGATCAACACTCTCTCTCTCTCTCTCTCTCTCTCTCTCTCCTCTCTCTCTCCCTCTCTCCCTATAGTATCGTACTTTGGGGATTTTTTTGGTTAGGGATTGGGGATTTGAGATCTTGAGAAACAAAGGGGGGAAAGAAAGGGGGGAATTAGGAAGAGCGGGGAAAACGAAAAAAAAAATTGAAGAAAAGAATAGAAAAGTTAGGATAATTTATTTATTTTTTGTTAAAATATATATATGTATTTTTTTGTAGTTAATGAATTTTTTTTTTCCATTTTTTTTTAAGTTACGAAGGGGTTGAAAATTTAATTTTTTTCTTTTTTTTTTAATGAAAATTTTTTTATTGTAGGTAGAAGTATGGGTAATATTTTAATGAAAAATATTTTCAGTTAAAATAAAGTTAATTTTTTTGTGGCCAATGAAAAATATTTTTCTGTGGCCCATTTTTTTTTGGTTATTAAAAATCAAGAACTAATTTTTTGTGGTAGAGGAGAGGGAACGACAATAGTGATGAAGGTGGTGGTGGTGGTGGTGGGCGGTGAGTAAATAGAGGATTAGTGGTGTAGTGGTGAAGTGGAGTAATGGTGGAGGAGGCAAGTGGTGGAGGAGAGGAGTAGTAGTCGTAGTAGTAGTAGTGACAATAATGGTGGTGGGTGGTGGTAGTGGTGGTCAAATTACATAGTAGTAGTAGTAGTGACAATAGTGGTGGTGGTGGTAGTAGTGGTGGTCAATTCTTGTAGTGAAAATACATGTTCCTTTAAATTTTTTATGATTTATATTTATAGAAAGAGAGGGATATTTATACCTCAAATTGTTTTTAGGGAGAGTTGAAGATGCTCTAGAAAGTGGGGATGGTGAAGGCCCTGGTGGGTGAGACATTGTAGAACAAAATTACTTTAGTCAAAGAGAAAACAAAGACAAAGAGAGTCACAGAGTGAGAGAGACAGATATTAGGGGAAGAGAGGCAGAGAGAGGGACATAGAGAAGGCAAAATAAAGAGGACATACTGGGGTAATGCTCCAATAGTGGACTCTGTGTGTGTGTTTGATGGCAGTGAGTGATGCTCCTTACCCAACGGCGACGGAAACAAAGCGACAGAGATTCAATATCAGGAGAAGGGCAATCGACGTGAGAGAGAGAGAGAGAGAGAGAGAGAGAGAGAGAGATGGAATGAGAGAGAGACGAGAGAGAGAATGAAGGAGAGAAGAGAAAGGGAAGATGAGAGAATGATGAGGGCAGAGAGAGAGAGATGCGAGAGAGAGTCGAGAGCGAGTCACAGAGTGAGATAGAGAGAGAGACGTGTTTAAGCCCTAACTCATTTAGTGTGTTTAAAAATCTCCAGAGTTCCTCATCAAATTAATTTAAAAATCCCTCCTCCAAAATGATAATAAATAAAAAATAAAATTATAATAATAAATAATAATGATAATAATGATAATGATATATATAAAATTAAACATGAACTCAAATTGGGCAGTATGTGTTCCTACAAAAAAAATTGAGTTTTATTGCTGACTAAATTTGTTTTAGTCACCAAAAATGTATATTTGCAGACCAAATGAGGTAGTCACCAAAGATTAAAAATAAAATATCCTAGATATTTGACGACTAAATTTCTTTTAGTCGGCAAAAGTTGTTGGTATATGACGACAAAAATTTATTTAGTCGCTGAAAATAAATTTTTGGCGACCAAACTTTTAGTCGCCAAAAATAAAAGTAAATTTTTGTTTCCATTTAGCGACTAAATAAATTTAGTAGTCAAAAGTAACTATACAACGACTAAATATTTATTAGTCACTGAAAATAAATTTTTAGGGAGCAAACTTTTGGTCGCCAAAGATAAAAAGAAAATTTTTATTTTTCATTCAGCGACTATATTATTTTAGTTGCCAAAACTATTTATACATCGACTAAAATATTTTTTAGTCGCTGAAATTAAATTTTTGCCGACTAAACTTCTGGTCACTAAAAATAAAAAGTAAATTTTATTTTTCATTCAGCGACTAAATTATTTTAGTTGCTAAAACTATCTATACAGCGACCAAAATATTTTTTAGTCATTGAAATTAAATTTTTGCCGACCAAACTTTTGGTCACCAAAGATAAAAGTAAATTTTATTATTTTCATTCAGCGACTATATTATTTTAGTTGCCATAAAACTTCTATACAGTCGACTAAAATATTTTTAGTTGACTGAAATTAAATTTTGCCGACCAAACTTTGGTCGCCAAAGATATAAAAAAGAAAATTTTTATTTTCATTCAGCGACTAAATTATTTTAGTTGCCAAAACTATCTATACAGCCAGGGGTGGAGGAAGGAGGGCTTAGGGGGGTCACGTGCCCCCCTGAGTTTTGGAGTTTTTTTTTTTTTAAAAAAAAAAACATAACAAAATATTTTATACAAAAAAATTATAAAAATATTATTTAGAGTGAAATGTTAACGATATTTTTTAAATTATAAGAACAATAATGATTGTTTTTGATTAAAAATAAAGAGACTACGATATTATTTTCTATGAGAATTTCAATATAATGGTGATCTCTATTATTATTGATATGCCAAATATAATTAATTTTAATGAAAATATAGAATTTATTGAATTGTTAGTTACATTTAATATGCAGGGTTCACCTCCATGTGTTTCTTTATTATTGATTGGTAATATCACATGTCAATGATTGCGTTGTATGACTATTATATGAATTTTTACGCATATTTTGTATAAAAAAATTACTTTATCATTATATAATTTATTTTAAAACTTTATATCCATGACTTTTTTTAATGTTGTCCATGATACACTAATTACAAATAACATATTCACTTTATTTGGTTTGAGTTTTCTGAAAACACTTTTCAAAAAATTCTATTTTGTTTTTCGTATTTTTTTTGTTTTATGAATTTTTTATAATTTTTAAGCAATTTTTTTAATTTTTAGACACCTAATATAAATATACTTTAAAAAATATAATTTTTGAAAAAATCTTGAAAAAAAGTCACTAAATATAAAAATATAAAAAAAAATACAAAAAATCAATACATTTTCGTATTTTATGTATTTATTTTTTTTTTAAAAATATTTTTTCAAAAATTTTTATTTTTTTTAAATACATCATGTACCTAAAAAGTAAAAAAAAAAAAATTACTTAAAATTTAAAATATTCACTAAAAACAAAAAAAATAAAACCAAAATAAAAAATAAAAAACTTAATTTAAAAAACTCAAACCAAATACGTTGATTTTTTTATTTATTTATTTTATATTCTGAAGTCAATCGTAAAAATTTATATGAAATATTTTTGTAAATATTTTTAATGTTGTAATTAAGAAGTGCCCCCCTCTGACTTCTTTCTTGGCTCCACCACTGTATACAGCGTTTAAATTTTTTTTTAGTCTCTGAAATATAATTTTTGCCGACTAAACTTTTTGGTCGCCAAAGATAAAAAGAAAATTTTAATTTTTCATTCAGCGACTAAATTATTTTAGTTGCGAAACTATCTCTATACAGTGACTAAAATATTTTTTAGTCGCTAAAATTAAATTTTTGCCGACCAAACTTTTAGTCGCCAAAGATAAAAAATAAATTTTTATTTTTCATTCAGTGACTAAATTATTTTAGTTGCCAAAACTATCTATACAGCGACAAAAATATTTTTTAGTCGCTAAAATTAAATTTTTGCCGACAAAACTTTTGGTCGCCAAAGATAAAAAGAAAATTTTTATTTTTCATTCAGCGACTAAATTATTTTAGTTGCCAAAACTATCTATATAGCGACAAAAATATTTTTTAGTTGCTGAAATTAAATTTTTGCCGACCAAACTTTTGGTCGCCAAAGATAAAAAGAAAATTTTTATTTTTCATTCAGCGACTAAATTATTTTAGTTGCGAAAACTATCTATACAGCGACTAAAATATTTTTTAGTCGCTGAAATTAAATTTTTGCCGACCAAACTTTTGGTAGCCAAAGATAAAAAGAAAATTTTTATTTTTCATTCAGCGACTAAATTATTTTAGTTGCCAAAACTATCTATACGCGCGACAAAAATATTTTTTAGTCGCTGAAATTAAATTTTTGCCGACCAAACTTTTGGTCGCCAAAGATAAAAAGAAAATTTTTATTTTTCATTCAGCGACAAAATTATTTTAGTTGCGAAAACTATCTATACAGTGACTAAAATATTTTTTAGTCGCTCAAATTAAATTTTTGCCGACCAAACTTTTGGTTGCCAAAGATAAAAAGTAAATTTTTATTTTTTATTCGCCGACTAAATTATTTTAGTTGCCAAAACTATCTCGCTGAAATTAAATTTTTGCCGACCAGACTTATGGTCGCCAAAGATAAAAAGTAAATTTTTATTTTTGATTCGGGGACTAAATAATTTTAGTTGCCAAAACTATCTATACAGTGACTAAAATATTTTTTAGTTGCTAAAAATAAATATTTTGCGACCAAACTTTTGGTTGCAAAAAATAAAAAGTTAGATTTTATTTTTTTATTCGGCGACTAAATAATTTTAGTTGCCAAAACTAACTATACAACGACTAAAATATTTTTTTAGTCGCCAATTGTGGCAAATTTAGCGACTCAATTTTTTTTAGTCGCCAATTGTGACATTTTTAGCTACGAAATTTTTTTTTAGTCATTAATAATCAATATACCCCGACTAAAAAAATTTCGTAACTAAATATTGTACTTTTACCGACTAACATAATTTTTAGTCGCTAATTTCACAACTTTTGACAATCAAAAAATTTTAATCGGCAAAAGTGATCGCCAAAAACATATTTTCTTGTAGTGTTGAATAGTGACACACTTAAACACTAACTTGTACTACATTCAAGTTCTCCAATGAAACTATGAGAACATTAAAAAGCCTCTAAGTGAACGTAAATATTTAAGCTATCAACTGAGAATCAAAATAGTACATTATCTCATACTTTTGCTACTTGTAGCACATCCATGCCCACTGTGTTCATAGACCATTAGGTAACACCAAAAGATATTGAGCATTTGTTTGGCAACTTGGGTTGGGTTGGGTTGGGTTAGGTTGGGTTTCAGGCTATTTTTGTTATAAAAAGTCAAAATAGGTTTTTTAGTTTAATAAGACAAAATATCACATCCAACTTATAATCATTACATTCTTTTTCTTACAAAAAGTCAAAAAAACCAAAAAGTCAATCGCAAACGAGACTTTTTAGCCCTAAGCTAAAATAGTCAAAAAGCTAAAAAGTCAAAAAGCCAACCCACTTTCCAAACAAACTCTGATAGATCTACAAAGTAACAATACTCAAAACATTCTAGTCTCGGTTTGGTTTGGATTTTCATTTTTTTTTTGTATTTAATGATTTTTTATTTTTTTTATATTTTTTAAGTGTATTTAAATTAGATGGATCTAAAAAGTTTTTTTTAAAAAAAGATTAAAATATTAAAAAAAATTACCAATTGAAAACTTAAAAAATTATTTATAAAAACTCTAAACCCAACATAGTGAGTTTTTGACCTTCATTTGACATGAGATTTTTTTTGAAGTAGAGGTTAATTTAGCCACAAAAAAATAAAACATGTTAAAAATTAATAAGACAAAATGTCACATTTAAATCACAATCATTTTACTTTTTCTTTCATAAAAGTTAAAAAATTTAACTCAAATAAACTTTTTAATCCTAAATAGGCAAAAAAAAATTAACTCACTTCCCAATTGGTTAGTAAAGTACCAAAAGAATAATTTTAGCGTTAGAAGACTTAAAAAATAAATAAATATGGATAAATTTCAATAGTTTAATAAATCTAATAAATTAATACATCCCATCTTGTAATGTAAAACAATTAATAAAGGGTTAATTATACTAATAGTCCCTATAATTTGGGACTTTTGTCACTTTAGTCCATGATTTTTTAATTGTGATACATTTGGTCCTGAATTTTGAATATTGTTCCAAATAAGGACAATTGAAGATATCATTAGATTTTTCAAGGGTAAAATCGTCAATTCGATAAAATATAAACTAATTTGACAAAAATAAATGCCAAACATATATTTTTGAATTTTAAAAAATTATTTCTACCCTCTAAATATAAAATTATGTAAAATTGATAAATCTTTTAGACATTTATTTATTTATTTTTTAAATTAATTTTTATTATGTGTTTGGATAATGATCATGTAAAATTATTTTTTTAAAATTAATCATGTAATTTTTATTAATTTTTATCAATTTTACATAATTTTATCATTGGTGGATAAAAATAATTTTTTGAAAATTACAAATATTTTTTTGACATTTATTTTTGTCAAATTAGTTTTTATTTTATTAAATTGACGATTTTGCCCTTGAAATTAAACAATAATATCTTCAATTGTCCTTATTTGGAACAAGATTCAAAATTCATGGTCAAATGTTTCACAATTGAAAAGTCAGGGACCAAAGTGACACGAGTTCTAAACTATAGGGACTGTTAGTGTAATTTGCCTATTAATAAATCGGGCCGGGGGGGAGATAAAAATATTTTTTTAAAATTAAAAATATTTTTTTGACATTTATTTTTCTGAAATTAGTTTTTATTTTATTAAATTGACGATTTTGTCCTTGAAATTAAACAATGATATCTCAATTGTCCTTATTTGGAACAAAATTCAAAATTTAGGGTCAAATGTGTCACAATTGAAAAGTCAGGGACCAAAACGACACGAGTCCTAAATTATAGAGACTGTTAGTGTAATTTGCCTATTAATAAATAATATTGATAGAGACCCCCTCCAATCACCACAACCACCACCCCACACACACCTGACATGTGGTGATTGGAGGAGAAGAAAAGAAAAAAAAAAATTGGCCAATGGAAAGGAAAGAGGGTCAAAGGGGTGGGAAGAAAAGAGAGTTTGAAACATTTTACATTAATAAATCGGGCCTGTGACGGATGGTGATCGAAAGAGAAGAAAAAAAAAATTGGCCAATGAAAATAAAAAATAGTCAAAGGAGTGGAAAGAAAAAGGAGTTTGAAACATTTTTCATTAATAAGAGGTTGTCAAAGGGAGTGTCGTCATGAATGATGTGAAGAAAGTGCTAGGAAATTGCGTTGAGTGGAAAACTTATTTGGTCAAAGGGGGTGTCGTCATGAATGATGTGAAGAAAGTGCTAGGGAATTGCGTTGAGTGGAAACTTTATTTTGGTCAAAGTAAATCTACCCATTAATTATATAAATAAGTTGATCACGGCTGTTCTAATCAATTGTTAGATTGAGACATTTTTAAAAACAAAACTATCTTAGAGCATCTCTAATGATGAATTAGATTTTTTATTAAATTTGAGTAAAAAATGACTCATTTCACTAAATCTGATATCATTCGCTCCAACGGTGCATTAAATCTCGTATCAAATCGTGTGGGTCAACCGGTTGGTCGATCGGTTGGTCGACCGGTAAGCATAAATATTTTTTCAAATGATGTAAAATGATGAAAACCCACTAATTGTTTCAAATGATAAAACCCACCAATTGTTAAACAATTTTTCCTCAGCAATTGTTTCTTTAAACAATTATTTCTTTAAACAATTCATCTCAGCAATTGTTTCTTTAAACAATTGTCTCTTTAACCATTGCAGCTTTCATTCTCAGAGAAGTAAAGGGTCGACCGGTTGGTTGACCGGCCGGTTGACCGGCCAGTCAACCGGGAAGGCAAAAATAATTTTTTTTTTTTTTTTTTTTACCTGTTTGAACCTTTTTTGACCGGTTTGAACCTACCTAATTTAAAGGAAATCGGTCGACCGGTTGGTCAACCGGCCGAGCAACCGGCTGGTTGACCGGTGTACCACTTTCAACGGTCAGTAACAGTGATTTGGTAAAATCTGTGTCTTGGTCTCAGTTTAATGTTTTTTTTGCTGAATTCTCATTTTGATATCACTTTGGTGCAACGGTTGGAGCACCAAAAAGTGGCTTTTTCATCAAAATTTGAATCTGATGCTGGCTTTGGTTCACCGTTGGAGATGGTCTTATTATGTTTTTGTTTGGGATTAAGTTAGCACATCAGTAATTGTTGTATTTTAATTTGAGGTGTATTATGAGCTTATTTTTATAATCCGAACCGTTAATTTTGTTGGGTTTGTTGAATATTTCGTGCCTATCAAAAATAATATTAATCGGATATCAATAATTATATGATCGATAATTAAAAAAAATAAACAACAAATTTTTCTTTTGAGAAATAGCATAAAAAATATGCAATTCGATCATATAGTTATTAATATCCGATTAATATGATTTTTGGTAGGCACGAAATACTTAACAAACCCTACAAAATGAACAATTCGGATCATAAAAATAATCCCATAATATACCTCAAATTGAGACACAACAGTTACTATTATGCTAAAGAACACAACAATGACCCTTAATCCTTTTGTTTGGCATGTCAAAAAGCCTAATTTTTTGACTATTTTAGTTATAAAAATATTTAAACAGTCAATAAGATAAAATGTCATATTCAAATCATAATTATTTTATTTTTTCTCTCATAAAAGTAAAAAAAAAAAGGCTAAAAAGTCTATTATAAATGAAACTTTTTAGTCCCCAGTTAAAATAATCAAAAAATTAAAAATTTAAAAAGTTAACCTATATTCCAAACGAATATGATAATGTGTATGCAACAGTTATCATCTAGATATAATATGGTAATAGATATGCAACAGTTACAAAATTATTTTCAAACAAATAGTTATATTTAAATTAAGTTAAAAGTTAATTTTTAAATTTTTTAGAGTTTTTTAAAATCACAACACCTCTTTATTTACATGTATTTTTTTAATAAAAAAAACAAAAACTTTTAACTTATTTTTTAAAATAGACCAAAAGCCACTAAAGACCAACTAAAACCAAAGATTATAACATTATCCACTCAACTACACCCTCGGCATCTTAAATCTATTTCTGTAGGATGTTTTGAAGATCAAGAACGGAAGCAAGAATTATTTGAGCACATGGGGAATTAGGACAGAAATGAATCCCATTTGGTGGCCAACAATATTACAAATTTAGATTTAGTTATTTAAAAATTAGAATAAATTATATTGATGGTTTTTATATTTTACCTTTTATATCATTTTAATTTTTATATTTTAATTAACTCAATTTAAAATTTTAATTTTAAATCTTACATCAATGAGTCTAATTGATAATATTATTAGTATTTTTTAAGAAAAATTATCACTAAATTGGTTGAGGTTAATTCATTGAATTGAGTAAATTTATAATTTTATGAGTAACTCTATTTCCATACACTAAAACATCTCACTCCACATCCTCTTTCAATACACACCAACTAATTTTGAATTTTGTAATTTTACTCAATGCACAACCTTTTTTTGCTAAAAATATCTCTCTCTTTAACATTGAAACCCTAAACCAACACACATTATTACTTGTCGCCTATTGCCGTCATTGAGTTATTAAACCCTAAAACCTACTTTGGTCTTGAAAAGAATTTTCATTCATTTAACCAAAAAAATAAATAAAATTGTTACATTGAGGCACTGTAACTGGCATTTTGGTTAGAGCTATGGTTTAATTATGGATTTACATGAGTTATTAAATTTTTTTTGTTATATATTTATCAAAATTTTAGTCCCAATCCTTACTTTGAAAACACAAAGCTCACGAAGGTTTTTATCTTTCTCGATGAAGGAAGAACAAAAATTACCGCCACTTCAATTAAGTGGAAAGAGGGCATGGTAAGAGGTCTTTGCGGCAAAGAAGTTGTAGCGGAGTTGATGGCGGCGGCGGCGGCGGCGGCGGCGGCGGCAGCAATAGTGGTGGGCGGTAGCTAGGGTTAAAGCTAAGAAATTAAAGTTTTGGTTGAGAAGATAAGGACACTTTTATAATTTTATTTTTAGAACAAAACTGTAATAAAATAAATAAATCATTAAGTGTATACACAGAGGTAAGTAGGTGTATGGAAATATAATTTCTCTAATTTTACCTTTAAAAATATAGCATATAATGTGCATATTTTTCATAAAAAAATATTAAGAGTTGTCATCAATTAGACTAAATTGAGACAAAATCATAAATTCAAAATCAAAATCAAGCCAATTAAATTAGACGAATTAAAATGACACAAGGATCAAAGTAAAGAGACTACCATCCCAATTTATCCTAAAAATTATCAAAAATTATTATTTTTAATTCAAATTTATTCTATATATAAATTTTATATCCACACAAATCTTATTTTTACCACATAATTATCCACCAAAATAATCTGGGTGATGGGGGGCTTTGAACTGTAAGTCCCGTCAACGCATACAGTTGGTGTTGGTGAGTAAAGTGTACAATGTTAGAGCATCTCTCACGTTGTATATATATATATATATTTTTAAATATTAAATTTGAATAAAAATTTCATATAATATTGTATATTTTAATAAAAAAATTTTGAACTTTCATCAAAAATATTGATCGACCGGACAAATGTCTAGTTGGTTGTCTCTCTAGATGACCACCACCTCCTTGTAAAAATTTGTGAAAAAATTACCCCGGTCGTCCGGTGGTGAAAATAACCTGTAGTTCTAATGATTATAAATAGTGATTTGATAAAAAGTACATCTATTTTCAATTTGATAAAAGATTTAAGAAATTTTAAATTTAATAATTATTTAGTGATAAAATTAGAGTATTAAAAAATTTATTTGTATCAAATTTAAATTTAATAAAACAAAACGTACTGAGACGGCCTTATAGTCATAGCAAGCATATACTTTGAGTGGCGAACCCTCCAATCTCATCTCGCCCAATGGGGAACACACCCACATGCATTAACCATGGCTACTACAAACCTATAACAAAATTGCACCTCCCTCCCTCTCTCGCTCCTACAAACCTAGGCTACAACACAATTGCACCTCTCTCTCTCTCTCTCTCTCTCTCTCTCTCCTACAAACCTAGGCTATGATAACACAATTGGCTGTAACGCAATTGGCTATAACACAATCGACTGTAACACAATTGCAGCTAGCTCTCTCTCTTTCTTTCTCTGTAGGTGAGGGTGTGATGGATTGTTTATCTTTGACTTGGTTGATACATGGGCCTATTTTGGGAGGTAGACTATTTTAGGTTAAAATTTTTGTATTTACTTTTAGGTAGATGAATGAATTTTTGTGTAGTTATATTTTAGGTTAAAATTTTTGTATTTACTTTTAGGTAGATGGATGAATTTTTGTGTAGTTAAATGTGATATTTATGAAAAAAAAAATAAAATGATTATAAATTTAATATGACATTTTATCTTATTAATTAATTTAATTTATTTTACCTTCTTATAAATTTTAACTTAAAAAAAAGGTAAAAAATGCACTTCCCAGCCAGGGCATGATCATGGGTTGTTGGGTATATTGAGAGAGAGCCCACTGAAATTACTTTTACCAGTTCGTCTTGCCTTGTTTAAATGAATCTTTTTTTTTTTTTTCCGTAAGAAAAATTGAAAAAGTAAAAATTGTTTAGTATTTTTGGTTTATTTTTGTCTTTTCTCAATTTTTTTTGAAATTTAAAAAAAAAAATTAATTTTTTTATTCTTTTCGTCGAGTTGATTCTAAAAGTCTAATTTTTTTTGAAATTTTTTAAAATAAGTTCAATAAAATAGAAAATAAGCAAAAAGAAAAAAAAATACCACAAAATAAGTAAACTCCAAACACTTACAACAAAGGCTTATTTGGTGATAATCATTTTTTTAATTTATTTAAATTATTTTTATCTAATAAATTATAAGTAAAGTAATAACAAATAATTTGATATAAGCTTCTAAAGTTTTTTTTTTTTTTTTAAAAAAGACTACAGACTATTTTAATAACTTTTTGAATTTTTATGAAAAATATACAAAAAAAGAAAAAAGAAAAAGAGAGAGAAATAGTAATATGATAATTTATAATAATTTTTAAATTTTTTTAACTAAAACTAAGAAAAACCTAAATAAACTAAATAATCCGAATGTGGTATCCCAAAATTTATCTAGATTCATGCCTATAATTAGCAGGTATGGTATGGGCATATCTCTCTCTCTGAGTTGTGGTTGGAATTGAAGACTAGCATACTCTTGTTAACCCCTTGGGATGGGTCTACTCTGCACCATTTAATTTTTACAAAGGTCGAATTATACTAATCGTCAATATAGTTTAGATTTGTGTTACTTTAATCCCTAATTTTTTAATTGTGATATATTTAATCATAAATTTTAAATCTTGTTCTAAATAAGAATAATTGAAGATACCATTGCTCAATTTCAAGGATAAAGTCAACAATTTGATAAACTATAAACCAATTTGACAAAAATAAATGTTAAGAAAATATTTTTAAATTTTTAAAAATAATTTCTACTCACCAAAGATAAAATTATGTAAAATTAATAAATCTTTTACACATTTATTTATTTATTTATTTTAATGGGTGGTTGTTAGGCTTTTAATGTGTAATCGATATATTCAATAGATGAAATGTTTTTAGTTTTGGATTTTTTTGACTTAATGGATTTGTTTAATAATGATATTAAAGTTGTCGCCATATTTGACTTCTGGAAAAATAGAAACTAATTTGATGAAAATAAAAGCAATCACCCATTACATGATCATCATCCAAACACATAATAAAAATTAATTTGGTAAATAAATAAATAATAAATGTTTAAAAAAATTATCAATTTTACATAATTTTATCTTTAGTGGGTAGAAATAATTTTTAAAATTCAAAAATAATTTTTTAACATTTATTTTTGTCAAATTAATTTATATTATATCAAATTGACAACTTTGCCCTTGAAAATGAGTAATGGTATCTTCAATTATCCTTATTTGGAACAAAATTCAAAATTTAAAATTCAAGATCAAATGTATCACAATTGAAAAGTTAGGAACTAAAGTGACACAGGGCTCAACCAATAAGGACCGTTAGTGTAATTTACCCTTTTAACAAATATTGCCAATAAACTTCCAAATGTTTTAAAAATGTAGATTTTTCCTTCACATTTGAAAAATTATATCATATCTCTTGAGATTTTTAATCGCATAATAAATGATCTCTTCTATTAATGAACCGTTAAATTAAACTAACAAAGTATATGATGTAAGCAATAATTTTTTTTAAATACCTATATTACCCTTTATAAGTTAACACTTTATTTATTTATTTTATCTCACCTTCCTTATTCTACATTTTCAATCAACTAGTAACACCATTTTGCCCAACTATTGCGCTACCCTCTCCCACGCTCAATCAGCACAGCTGTCATTATTGTCTACAAACACTTGGTGTATTGCTAAGGATGGTTGGAGGAAAATTTTGGTGATATAAAGAGAAAAATTTGGTGATGAGTGAATGAAAATGAGAATAGTATGATAATTTCATTGTGATGATATAAAAAAGAGAAAATTTTAAAAGTATTTTATGTATTCCATCATTCCACTACTACTACTACTATAATTGATGCAACAACTACCACAACTAATACAATGCTACACCCTCATTGCCACCATTGTCATAGTTACTAGAATCATTTCACCACCATCGCCACTACACCATTATTGTTGCCGACATTGCCATTATCCCATCACAACTACTGCGACCATCCATTTTATCTCCATTACACTATGTCTCCACTACCACGATAATGATTATCTCCTACCTTTACTACTATCGCTATTGCCACCATAGCTATAGTATAGCGTTTCTGGTTTAGACCCGACCCATTTGATACCTTGGATCTAAGTTTCATTGTCTTATATAGTTATTTATGTTTTGTTTCCCCTTATCACTCTTGAGTTTGGCCTTTGAGACGTGTTGGTTACGTTTGGAACATGTTGGTAGCTTGTTTTTCAAATGGTTGATGCCCGGAATTTTGTTCTTTCGCTCAAGTGACACTTTTTACGCTTGAGCGGTCTTTGTGAACATCCAGTACTTTTGTAGGTCTGTAAAACTACTGAGAGTTTGTATTCTTCGCTTGAGCGAAGTTTCTTGTGCTTAAGCGACGGTCTTCTGTTTGTAAAACTATTGGGAGTTCGTATTCTACGCTCAAGCTAAGTTTCTTGCGTTCGAGCGGAACAACTTATTGTGTCTGGGTTGCTCGAGCAACACATCTGGCACTCGAGCCAACTGTGGGTATATAAATTCGTAAAAATACTTTTTTGAGTCACTTTTTCACCCCCCCTCTCTCTCTAAACATTTCAAAACCCTAATATCTCTCACTCTCTCTCTAAAACTCGTCTATTTTTCTCAAATACACCTAGATCTGTCGACCTTTTCACCCGTGTGCCTTTGTTAAAAAGGTAGAGCGTGGCAACAGCTTCGTTCTAATCGGAGCAAAGTCAGTTTTCGGTGTCTTTGGGCTTTCTGCTCTCTCTCGTCTTCTAAAACTTGAGGTAGGGATTCTTTGCATTTTTTATGAATTTTAACTTAGTTATTTGTGATTTCTAAACAATATTGTGATTTTGGAAATTTTTTGAACAAATCTAGAGTTTTTGTTGAAAATCAAAAGAGGGGTTTTTCAAATAGATTCTTGGAAATGATTTTGATGTTGAAAATAATGTTGAGTTGGGTGGTGTAGCTTGCTTTTCGTGCTCTTTTCGGATACGATTAGCCCTATAGTTCGGACTCCCATGGTTCTAAATCTAATTTTACAAGTGCAATGTGAAATAGAAAAAAACACAAATGAGTCCAAATCCGGCAAATCTTTTAGAAAATCGATGTTTGAATCAAATGCCAAAAATGGACTGCTTTGCCAGATTTCAGAGTCGCCACCTAAATATTTTTGAGAAATTTAGGAAACCTGTGACTCATGCCAAAGGCCACTTATCCGTCATCACCAAAGTGTCTCAGATTGGGAACTTAGGTATGAGAGGGGAAGACCATGAATTGAGCACCTCTCTCACCCGATCAAAGATCGACCTCTACTAATCATGATGTGATTTTTATTTACATTATATGCTCTTGTTCCAATTATTAGCTAATATTATAGAGTGATGCGCACAAGTATAGACTAATTTGCAAAAGTTGGAACGCTTTGATTTCATATTTATTTGAAAATTATTTTTGATACTCGTCACTTGAAAAGGTGAGTTCGTTCATTAATCAATTTATCCCAATTTTAGAAATTAGGCTTCATCCACCGGCATTCAAACAACTATATTATTTAAGCAATTAGTCTCATAGAAAGCATGCATGATATGGCAACACAAACATATGATTTAATATGCTAAAACAATAAGTGTTCACATGGTACTCCAAAGCAAGCCAAATAAAGAAAAATGATTAGAAAATATGCATGTTCCTAAACAATATAATATGACTAATGCAATGTACACATTTATGCAATTTTTATAGGCTCGGCTATGAGCATGGTATATGATCTAATTCAAAACATGTGATAAATCACATTTTCAAACAATGAAGTTGAAAATTGACATTGGTTAGTATGACGAGCATAACCCAAATGTACATGAAACGAGTGTATGCAAACATGGGAATGCCAAGTAAATGTGATACTCTATGCTACCATTACAAGCGGGTAAATAAAAGGGAGAAAGAAGTGGAATTGGAAGACATACACATTATTACATATTTGCCCTCATACAAGAGGGTGCGAATAAATGTCTAAGTGTCTGAATTAAACTAACTATTACAAATTCAAATAAATGAATTATATAACTAACTAGCTAAGTTATTACAACAAGGATAATAAGCAATAAACTAGCAATCTACTTTTACTAGTCATATAATTACAAATAAACAATAATAATTACTTAATTACAACAATAATAAGTAATTACCTCAATCATAATGAGAATATTGATTCAAACAACTAGAAGACCTAATAATCGCATGCACAGTGCTCAGAAACTGCTCTTTCTGCCTAGACTGCTCTGCCTCACCTTCAGCCATTGCCCTCTGTTTCTGCCAAAAGTCTCTGTTTACCAAAAATTAGGAGCCGGCCAACCCTAAATGAGATCCGACAGGGTCCAAAAAGAGTCGACCATACCCTAATTTTATGCCAAAAATATTTTTGTGCTCTAAGGTGAGAACAGGTAGATAGAGCCTTTCTAGGCCCTGTTTGTCCTTTCTGCTCTTCTCTGTCATGGAAAACTCAAGAGAAGAATGATTTCGAGTCCGAAACCACCAACAAGCACAATTTGATGGCTTGATAATTTCGAACACGTTTGGACAAAATTGAATAAATGTAATGGAAAACCACCCCTCCCTCTTATCATAAAGGTTCAAAGAGGGAAGTAGATATGCCCCAAGTCTCATCAACATATCATGGATTGATAAGTGACAATTCTCAAAGTGATGGATTTGGCATAACGTCCGGCGAAATCCAACCAACTCTAAACATTAAACATTTTCTTTATTCGGTTTAGTTCATTTTAAGCCAATTTTATTAGTCATTTCCATTCTTTAATCAATTTGTCCAAAGTGATGGTTGCGTCCAAATAAGAAGAAATATCAAATGAGAAATGATTCTTGGCATGAAAGAGAGCCTATGCCTTGACGATGAACCTCCGTAGATATTAAGCCATTGAGCATAGGTCTCTTTCCCATGCCTTGAATAACCATCAATCGTTTGGAATAACCCTCAAACGAAAGAAGAAGAAAAAAAGAAGAAAAGAGGGAGGTGGCAGAAATGATCACATGAATTTGATTATTAGGATGAGACTCTTGACATGAAAATTAACCAAAGAAAAGCTATCAAAGCATGGGTAACACAACACAACAAGCGATATAGGGACTTACAACACAACAAGCTAGATATTCAAAGCATACACTAATTAAATAAATTAGGACAGCCCTAAAACAACCCTTAATATGCTAAAAATAGTGGCCAAAAATCATGTTAAAGAGCATAAAAAAAGTAAGAAAGAACAAGAAAATGCAAGGCTAGTGAACAAGAGTAAGGAGAGATGGCTAACCTCTCCATTTTTAAGACCTCAAACCATGTTTTTTTTAGCTTTTTTCAAACTCTGAAAATTAGTTTAAAAGGCAAACAAAATAGTGTAAAACAAGCGTGTGAGCTATGAAGTAGAGTGCAAGACAGGGTGTTAACCCTCTCTACCCTTTGATAGCTATTCAAACCCAAGTTCCAACACTTGAAATAGGATCAAAACAATACAAAAATACAAGAAATAGGCAGAGAAAGACAGAAATGAAAGTAATAGAAATGCGGTAAGCTTATAAGTCTTGAAGAAGGTAAGCTCTTGTTTGTGAACCAAACTTGGTCCAAGCACACTCTCAAGCTTGAATTGTGATTCACAAAGCTCAACCAAGGTTGTAAGTTATGGCTCCAAGGTTGTATGTAGTGTATATATATGGTGTATGGATGATCAAATATCTCAAAGTTAGCTTGCACAAGAAGAAGGGGCTCTTAACTATGTTTTAGCTTCTTTGAAATTTTTCTACCTTCTAACACTAAGATATATGCTTGTATTTATAGAATTTGAGCAAAATAGGTCGAAAATATCTTCAAAAATGGACAGCTGGCTGATTCCCGCCCAGAACAGTGCTTCTCGCTAAAGAGAGCCGGCCAGCTCCTCATGGCCACGGCCGGCTCCCAATGTGGTACGGTTGGCTCCCAATGTGCTCTATTGTTCCACTGTTTTAAACTCAGTGTAGCGTGACACAATGTTCAAAAATGAATTTCTGGGGTAAGAACAGGATGAATATGAAGGGTTTGGGATTGTTCTCGAGTGCGAGCTTACGTTCTTTCGTTGAGAATTCGAATCACATACAATGCAACTTTCATCATCAAGTGCGCAAGACAAGGAGCCAAAGTCTTGCGGGCGGTCAAAAATGGGGTGTTTACAGTTGCCCCTCTTTGACAAAACTCGAAGTCATGGAATGACGTGAGTGAATGTCAAAGCTCAATGACGACCCATTTGATGAGGCCGTAAGACTTGGGCAAGAAAATAAAGCAAAATACAATTGCCAAATGTTGAACCCAAAGGTTGCCTACGTATCTCCTTTACAAGGAATCAAACCTGCGTAGTTCAAGGGCAGAATGCAAAATGATATGCAGGAAACATAACTTATGATCATGCAATGAAACAATGCAATGAAACAAGAATGTAAATAATAAGCGACGAAACAATGCTATAAGCAAAAGCAGGTATGCAACATCTGAATGAAAGCAAAACAACTCAAGCTGCGTCTCAACGAAAAGAGGTGAATAAACACACACAGGGACAAAGAGAGTGCGAACCAAACCATGCCTCGTACAGGAAAGATGCCAGCCTAACTACGTCTCACGCAGGGAAGGTGGAAAGCGATGCGAACACCGGGTGCACCCAAGGTTTTAACTGAGGAACTCGAGATCCAAATGCGTCTCATGTGAAAGGAGGAAATGTGGTGTAACAAATAGGTGCACCTACTGTTTTTAATTGAGGAAAACAATCCTAACGTGTCTCACGCGAGAGGAGGAAAGGTGGTGAACACGGGGCACACCCAATGTTTTTAACTGAGGAAAACAATCCTAACGTGTCTCACGCGAGAGGAGGAAATGTGGTGAACACCGGGCACACCCGATGTTTTTAACAAAGGAAAACAATCCTAACGCATCTCATGCGAAATGAGGAGGGATGATGCGAACAAACAGGCACACCTACTGTTTTTAACCGAGTTGACCAATCCTAACGCGTCTCACGCGAGAAGAGGAAAGGATGGTGTGAACATTGGGCACACTTGATGTTTTTAACTGATTTGAGCAATCCTAACGCGTCTCACACGTGAGGAGGGGAGGTGGTGTGAACAAACAGGCACACCTGCTATTTTTAACCGATTTGAACAATCCTAACGCGTCTCACGCGCGAGGAGGGGAGGTGTGAACACCGAGGAAAAAACAACCCCAACACGTCTAACTTGAAAGGAGGAGGTCAAATCAACGAAAAAGCAAACAAATTCAGAATAGAGTGACATTATCTCATCCCTGGGAAGGCCTCAGAAAATGAAGCCATGAAGTCCACGGAGATAACAGTACAAAGCATAAACATGAGTTTCCACAATTCAAAAAGAAATGCACAAATCCAAAACCAGGCTCGAATTAGCAAATTTTAAGAGCAAGTTTTCCAATTTTGAAAATAGACTTAGCTTGAATAATGGAACACATTACAAATTCTCAAAACAACGAGATAATGGACCAAAGCATGAATTAACGAAGTGAGTAACGAAATACTTATGACTTCCGAAACAACTTTAGACAAAACAAATTATGAGCTCAAACTAATTAAGAAATTACCTAACTGCGAATTAATAAACTATGAATTAAACAAATTACGAATCTTAAACACCTATGGATTAAACAAATTGAATTGATTAAAACCGAGCAAAGTACAAAAACTTTTTCCCTTCTTTCATTTTTTTTTTTTTTTTTTTTTTTAACGCTTTGTCTTTTCCCTTTTCATATATATTTTCTTGATTCTTCTCCGTTTCGTTTTTTTTATTTTCTTTTCCTTCACCTTTCTTTTTACTTTCTTTTTCACTTTCTTTTTCTTTTTTAATATCCTCTTCACTGTTTCTGCTCCCCTCTTTTTTATTTTACACCTTCCCCAAACCAAATTGAAACCCAACACTGAAACACACTGAAATAAACAAAAACCAAAACTGGGTTTGCATTTGGAGTTGGCTTGCTCTCAACAAAGTACGGCCGGGCTCAAATAGAGCCGACCGGCGCGCAATGGTGGCATCGGGGCAGTTTAGTAAAATCATCCACTGTGGTTGTTTAAAACAAAATCCAACCCTCATTTTACACACACCCTCACCCAAAATTCCCTCCCCCTTCTCCCTAGGCTTCCTCTCTCTCTAGATTTTCCCTCTTTTCACTAAACCCAACAAACCTTGCAAATTTTTCTGTAAAACCCTTCTCAGCATCTACACTTTGAATAGAACAAAAAATGAATTGGTTGAGTTTTGGGATTTTCCCTTGGTTTTTCTTGTTTTCTCACATCTTTACCTACACTTTACCCTCTTCCTCTCCTTATTTTCTTTCTCCTAGGGTTTGGGATTTTGGGGTTTTTCACTCTAACTCACTCACCTACTCAGTTTTCTCCACATTTCCACTTTTCTCACTATAGCTAGCAATAAGGTTCCCATCCCCGACCCCATCGTGGGTATTGGTGCCGCCTAAGGTGAGGACATAGAGGCCGAGGATGTCCTTCCTCCCATCCCTGAGTCAGAGTTGTCTCCTCTTGCTGATAGACCATTTGATGTGGCCACCTACCAGCCACGTACACATACCCTGACCTTGGGCGGTATCCTGCAATTCGAGGGCCTTATTCTGGGAATTAACGAGGACATCCTACTGCGGGAGCTCACTGAGCACTTGTCCGCCAATGCCTCCACAGTAAGCAATTTCTTCTATTTGTTTGAACCTATTTGAATTCCTTTCAATGCACTGTGAATACTGACAACATTCCCACACTACAGGTAATGGCCAAGAGGATTAGAGGTTATGGGTCTATTTTTGGCCCCAGGCACTGGTACAAGAGGCTCTCTCCAGATGTCCGTGCATTAGTCGACGCAGCTTGCTTCAGGCCTTTCTACTTAGGATTGGTGTAGATAAGGGTTGACCCATTACTTCACGGGGCCTTGGTGGAGTGATGGTGGGACATCACAGACTCGTTCCACTTTTCGTCATCGGGGAGCTGACTCTGATCCCATACGACTTCTCGATGCTCACTAGCCTATGGGTTGGGGTTGGTAGCCCAATCCCCTTTGATCCAGACATGGCGCAGTGGAGAGTTGCATAGCTCCATCTCCTTGGAGTGATCCCAGACGCTGTCGGTCCTGGGATGGTGAGATACAACTGTCTCTTGGAGCACTTCTTTGATTTTTAGCTAGCTACTCTGGAGGAGGTCACCTAGTACACTTACGGGTTCTTCATGTATCTCCTCGGTACTACCCTATTTGTGAACAGGAAAAATACCGTGGGGCTATATCTCTTGGGAGCACTGGTGCATCTGTAGCAGGTGAGAGAGTATGACTGGGGTGGTGCCGGCCTGGCCACCTTGTACTGCTACATAAGCTCCGTATCCTGCCGCAAGGCGAACTTACTTGGCAGCTATTGGCGAGTTTGGGAGATACGCTTCACGCTTCTCTTTCTTGCTTTGCTTTACATTTCCTGTTTATATCTTCTTATCTTCTCTGTTCATAACTGCTTATTTACTTTCTTGTAGCTATGGGTTTACACATATTTCACCTCCCTTGCTCCGATCCTAGTACGGCCACTTGAGTTGTCAGTACCCTGATCTCAATACTACAACTCTCAATTTGAGCATCGTCGGCGCATAGATTGAGATTTCTCTTATTTCTGCCACTTCTTTGATATCGTCACTGCAGATCGAGTAACAATACTAGCCTTTAACTTGTGTGCATACTACACTATTTCCATATTACTGTCCCATACTGCACTATTTCCATATTGTTGTCCCACACTGCACTGTTTCCTTACTGCTTAGACCTTTAACATCGGCCACTTGCTTTGCATATTCTGTTCACAGGTTGACTGGCACCCTTGGGTGGGCATCCCTTAGGCTTCGAGGGTGATTTATGTTACTGCATGGGAGGCCACCACCATGCGGATCCTTTTCGAGGGCCCTTTCGACAGGGCATACTATTTAGGAGAGCGATTTATCTGCCAGACCCGAGGCCAAGCTGATCCCGATGTTCCATATCCTCCTCCTCCTGGTATGAGGATTGTTGATGATCTTTAGGAAAGGCCCCTGATAGATCACTTAATGTAGGGAGAGGACGGTGACAGACACCACGAGGTCGATGATTTCACTGCTGTGTTCGGACTCTCATGGTTCTGAATCTGATTTCACAAGTGCAATGTGAAACAGTGAAAACACAAAAAGAGTCCAAATCCGGCAATTCTTTTTGGAAAATCGATGTTTGAATCAAATGCCAAAAATGGACTTATTTGCCAATTTCAAAGTTGCCACCTAAATTTTTTTGAAAAATCAAGGAAACCCGAGACTCGTGCCAAAGGCCACTTATCCGTTATCACTAAAGTGTCTCGGCTCGGGAACTTAGGTACGAGAGGGGAAGGTCATGAATTGAGCACCCCACTCGCCCGATCAAAGATCGGCCTTTACTAATCATGATGTGATTTTTATTTACATTATATGCTCTTGTTCTAATTATTAGGCTATTTTATTATGTGACACACACAAGTATAGACTAATTTGCAAAAATTGGAACATTTGATTTTGTGTTTATTTGAAAATTGTTTTTTATACTCATCACTTGAAAATGTGAGTTTGTACGTACATTAATCAACTTATCCCAATTTAAGAAATTAGCCTTCATCCACCGGCATTCAAACAGGTATATCATTTAAGCAATTAGTTTCATGGAAAGCATGTTCGACATGGCAACAATCACACGCAATGCAAGATGCTAAAGCAATAAACGCTCACCTAGTACTCCAAGGCAAGCCAAACAAAGCAAAATAATTAGAAAATATGCATGTTCCTAAACGATGCAATGTGACTAATGCAACGCACACATCTATGTAATTTTTATAGGCTCGGCTATAAGCATGGTATATGATCCAATTCAAGGCATGCGATAGATCACGTTTTCAAGTAATGAATTCGATTTTGACATTGGTTAGTATGACGAGCCAAACCCAAATGTTCATGAAACAAGTGTTTGCAAACATAGGAATGCTAAGTAAATATGATGCTCTATGCTACCATCATAAGCGGGTAAATAAAAGGGAGAAAGAAATGGGGGTTGGAAGACATACAACATTATTACATATTTACCCTTGTGCAGGAGGGTCCAAATAAGTGTCCAAATGTCTAAAATAAACTAAATATTACAACACCCATCGAACAAATTGAACTAAACTAACTACTTATTACATATTCGAATGAATTCTAAATAAACTATCTATCTAGCTCTAGGTATAACAAAGGTATAATAACGATACTAAGCATAATAACAACACATGAAATTGCAACGATAATAATAATATTTACAACAACAATAATTTAATTATAACAATAATGAAAGCATCAATTTACAACATTTGATAAAACCAAGAAGTACAAGTATGTCATGCACGTGACGATTTTCATAAGCAACTCTGTTTGCCTTCCTTGGAATTTGCATTGTTTCACTTTCAGTCACTACCCTCTATTTCTGCAAAAACACTCTGTTTACCAAACATTGGAGGCCGGCCAGCCCCCAATGAAGCCCGGCCAGGCCCAAATAGGGCCGGTCATGCCCTAATTTTGTGCAAAACTCCGTTTTTGTGCTTTGAGGTGAAAATAGTGTAGACAGAGTTTTTTTGAGCCCTGTTTGTCCCTTCTACCCTTCTCTGTCATGGAAAGCCTCGAGAAAAAGACGAAATCGCTTCCAAAAACATCAATGAGCAAGTTGATTGTTTGATGATTTTGGGCACGAGTTGGACAAAAATCAATGAATGCAATGAACAATACCTATACCTCCCTCTTATCATGTAGTAAGCTCAAAGAGGAAAGTAGAGACGCTTCAAGGTTCATCAAAACATCTTGAATTGAGATATGATGACCCTTGACTCAATGGACTCGACATAACGTCCGGCCGAGCCTAGGCAATACGACTCATCTTCTTTATGTTGGTTGGTTCAATTTTAAGCCATTTTCATTAGTCCTTTTCATTTTTTTATCCATTTGTCCAAAGTGATGATTAAGTCCACCAAATGAGAAGAACGTCAAGCGAGAGGTACTCCTAAATATGAAGGAAAGACCTTGCCTTTGACAATGAACCTTCGTAGAGATTAAGCTATTGAGCATAGGTCTCTAGCTCATATTTTGAATAACCATCGATCGGTTGAAATAACTTTCAAACAAGAGAAGAAAAGAAGAAAAGGGGGAGGTGCAGATATAATTGTGAGATTGATTCTTGATTAACCATAGAAAAGCCATTAAAACATGTATAACACAACATAATAGGCTAGATGTGAAGACTTACAATGCAACAAGCTAGATATTCAAGCATACACTAATTAAATAAATTACAATGGCCCTAAAACAGCCCCTAATATGCTAAAAATAGTGACTAAAAATCATGTTAGAGAGCATAAAAAGGTAGGAAAGAATAAGGCAAAGCAAAGCTAGTGAATAAAAGCAAGGAGATGTGGCTAACCTCTCCATTTTTGAGACCTCAAACCATGTTTTTTTTAGCCTTTTCCATGCTCTGAAAATCAATTTAAAAGGCAAAGAAAGGAGTGTAAAAACAATGGCTTGAGCTATGAAATAAGGTGTAAGAGAAGGTGTTAACCTTCTCTAACCTTTGGTAGCTATCCAAACCCAAGTTTAAACACTTGAAATGGATTCAAGACAGCCCAAAAACACAAGAAGTAGCTAACAAGAGATAGAAAAAAGCAATAAAAGAGAAGGTGGTGAGCTTATACCTCTCAAGGAAGCAAGCTCTTGTTTGTAACACAAACTTGGTTCCAGCACGCTCTCAAGCTTGAATTATGATGCACAAGCCTCAACCAAGGCTCTAAGGTTATGATCTAAGGTGGTATATGGTGTATGGATATTGATCAAGAAAAATAGGTTGGCTCAAAGGTGACTTGTATAGGAAGAAAGAGCTCTCTCTTGTGTATATATGTTCTTTTGAAAATTTTCAGCCCGCAAAACAGAGATATAACCTCCTTTTTATAGAATTTGAGCAAAACAAGTCAAAAATATCTTAAAAAAAAGACAACTAGTGGGTTCTCGCCCAGAACAGTGTGTATCGCTAACAAGGCACAGCCGGGCCCAAATAGCCACGGCCGGTTCTCAATGGGGCATGGTCGGGCCCTAAAATGCTGCCTCATTCCCCTGTTTCAGGCTCAGTGTAAGGTAGCCCAATGTTAAAAATAAATGTCTAAGGTAAGAATAAGGCAAGTAAGAAGGTTTTGGGATGATTACGGGACTCGGCCTTGGATTCCCTCATCGAGACCTCAAATTGCACAATCCAGTTTTCATCATTGAATGCACTGGACCAAGTGCTTAAGTCTTACGGGTGCTCAAAAATGGGGTATCTACAGTTGCCTCTCTTTGACAGAGCTCGAAGTTATAAAATGACGTGAGTGAATGTCAACGCCCAGAGACGATCTATTTGACGCGGCCGTAAGACTTGGGCAAGAAAATAAACAAAAATACAAATACCAAAGGTTGAACTCGAAGGTTGCCTACGTATCCTTTTTGCAAGGAATCAAACCATGCGTAGTTTAAGGGCAAAAATGCAAAATGATATACAGGAAACATAACTTATGATCATGCAACGCAACAATGCAATAAAACACTCACATATATGTTAACAAGCAATAAAGCAATGCAACAAGCGTACGTCTTACGTAGAGAAAATGAAAAGCTCCATGCCAAACGACGTCTCACACAGAGAGGATGGAGGGTGGAGTGAACCCCAGGCGTACCAGAGGTTTTAACCAAGTAATTGAGAACCTAACGCGTCCACGCGAGAGGAGGAAGGGCGGTGTAAACAACAGTCACACCTGCTGTTTCTAACCATGGGAACAATCCTAACGCGTCTTATACAAGAGGAGAAACAATGGTCTAAACAACAGGCGCACCTGTTGTTTTTAACGAAGGGAACAATCCTAATGTATCGCACGCGATAGGAGGAGAGGTAGTGTGAACAACAGGCGCACCTGCTATTTTTAATCGAGCGGAAACAACCCTAAAGCGTCGCACGCGATGGGAGGAAAGGTGGTGTGAACATCGGGGCACGCCCAATGTTTTTAACCAAGTGGAAACAATCCTAACGCGTCACACGCGATAGGAGGAGAGGTGGTGTGAACACTGGGGCACGCCCAATATTTTTAACCGAGTGGAAACAATCCTAATGCGTCATATGCGATAAGAGGAGAGGTGGTGTGAACACTAGGGCACGGCCAATGTTTTTGACCAAGTGGAAACAATCCTAACGCATCGCACGCGATAGGAGGAGATGTGGTGTGAACACCGGGGCACGCCCAATGTTTTTAACCAAGTGGAAACAATCCTAACACATCGCACGCGATAGTAGAAGAGGTGATGTGAACACCAGGGCACACCCAATGTTTTTAACAGAGTGGAAACAATCCTAACGCGTCGCACGCGAAAGGAGGAGATCAAAATAATGAGTAAGCAGCCAAATTCAAAAGAAGACAAATTCATAAAAGAGTGAGATTATCTCATTCCCGAGAAGGCCTTGGAAACAAAGCCATAAGGCCCACGGAGATAACTCAAGTCAAGGTACAAGACATAAACACGAATTTTGACGAAGATTCGAACGCGAATTTTAACAAACTAAACAAAGCTTCATAAAAGCAAGACAAGAAAACTAATTTTTATTTTGAAAATAGGCCTAATTAAGCATGCAATTGAGACTAGGATTCCGCGGTGCACGAAATTTGGAAATAACGAGACAAATTAACAGAACGAATATAACTTGGACCAAACAAAAATTAACAAACAAATAAATTAATGGAACAAATTAAGAATTTGAACCAAATTATGAGATGCCGATGCAACCAATGAAACAAAACCAAAACCATCAAAAAGGAACAAATTCTCGTTTTTCCCTCCTCTTACTCTTCCCTCTCATTTTTCTCCTCTTTTTCTTTTTCTTCCTTTCCTTCTCGCTTTTCTCTTTTTTATTTTAATTTTGCTCTATGTTTTTGCTTTACTCTCTTTCCTTTTTCCTATTGTTGTTGTTGTTGTTGTTGTTTTTTCTTTTCCTCTTTCAAGTTGAGGCCCAACACTGAAACAAACAAAAAAATAAAACTGGGTTGCATTTGGGGCCGGTCGGTTCCAAATGAAGCATGGCCGTGCTCCAATGGAGCCAACCGGGTCGTGATGGCGGCACGGGGGCAGTTCGGTCATTTCGCGAGCCACAGTTGTTTTATAAAAACCCAGCCCTCATTTTCTCACACACTTCCATCCGAAAATCCCTCTTCTCTCTCTTTAACCTCCCTCTCTCTCTAGATTTCCCCTTTCCTTAAGTTACCCAACAATCCTTGCAAATTTTTCCTTAAAACCCTTTCAATCCTCTATATTTTGAACCGAACAAAACATGCTTTGGTTGAGTTTTGGGATTCCTCTTGATTTTCCTTAGATTCTCATCCACTTACCCACACTTTTCCTCTAACCCCTTGATTCTTCACTCACTTTTCCATGTTCTCTCTCCTAGGGTTTGAAATTTTGAGGTTTTTTCGCTCAAACTCACTCACTTTCTCATTTTCCCTCATACGTCCCCATGGCTAGTGATGAGGTTCCCATGCCTGACCCCATTGTGGGTATTGGCGTCATCTTAGGTGTGGATATCGAGGCTGAGGACGTTCTCGAGCTCGCGTTTCTTCCTCTTGCTGACCGGCCATTCGACGCAGTCACCTACCAGCCATGTACACACGTTTTGACCCTAGGTGGCATTTTGAGATTCGAGGGCCTCATTCTAGGGATAGATGAGGACATTTTGCTACGAGAGCCAGTGAAGCACTTGTCTGCCGATGCTTCCATGGTAAGCAACCTTTCCTCTGTTTTGCACATATGTTGAATCTCGTAAGCAAACTATTCATTATTGTTGTACACGTATTGATAATATTCCCCATTTGCAAGTGATAGCCAGGAGGATTGACAGTTACTGCCCCATATCCAGCCCTCGACACTAGTACGAGAGGCTTCCTATGGAGGTCCGCACACTGGTCAATGCTGTCAGCTTCGGGCTTTTCTGTTCAGGGCTTATACCGATAAGGGCTGAGCCACTGCTCTACGGGGCCCTCGTGGAAAGGTGGTAGGACACCACAGATTCATTCCACTTCTCGTCGATCGGGGAGCTGACCCTGACTCCATATGACTTCTCGATGCTCACTGGCCTGCGAGTTGGGGTTGGCGCCCAGATCCCATGCGATCCTGATATGACACAGTGGAGAGCCGCACAACATCAACTCCTCGGGGCGATCCTAGACACCACCAGCCATAGGATGGTGAGGTACAGTTGGTTCTTTGATCACTTCTCCGACTTTTAGCTTGCTACTCCAGATGAGGTCGCCTAATACACACACAGCTTTCTTATGTATCTCCTCGGTACTACCCTGCTTGCGAACAGAGAAAATACCATGGGGCTATATCTCCTGGGAGCACTGGTGCACGTACCACAGGTGGCACAGTATGACTGAGGTGGCGCAAGCTTAACTTCCCTGTATTGCTACATGAGCTCCGTATCCCGCCGAAAGGCTGATACACTTAGCGGCTACTAGAGGGTTTGGGAGGTACACCTCATACTTATTTTTTGTTTAGCTTTGCATTTTGTTTAACTTTGCATTTGTATTTTTTGCCCATTATTGCTTTGCATTTCTTGTATGTATTTGCTTATCTGCTCTATTCATAACTGCTCTGTTCATAATTGCTTATCTACTTTATCCATGTCTTTCTGCTTGCAGCTATGGGTTTACACGTATTTCACCTCCCTGGCTCCAGTCCCAGTGGGGCCGATTGAGTTGTCAGTACCCCGCTCCCGGTACTATAACTCTTGATTTGAGCAACTCCTCCACGTGGACCGAGACTTCTCTTACTTTCGCCGTTACTTTGACACCATCACAGTGGATCAGGTGACAAAATGCTAGTCTTTAACTTCTACATGCTACGTACATACTACACTGTTTTTGTATTATTGTCCCACACGGTATTGTTTCCATACTGCGTTTCCACAATGCACTGTTTCCATATTGCGTTTCCATACTGCACTGTTTCCATACTGCGTTTCCATACGGCACTGTTTCCATACTACGTAGATCTTTTGACATCTGACATTTACTTCCACAGGTTGATTGGCACCCCTGGGCGGGTATCCCTCAGGCAGCAAGGACGACCTATGTTGCTGCATGGCACACCTCTACCATGCGAATTTTGTTTGAGGGTCCCTTTAGCAGGGCTTATTACTTGGGAGAGTGGTTCATCCATCAAACACGAGGCGTAGCTGATCTCGACATTCCACATCCTTCTCCTCCAGGCATACCGGTAGTTGATGACCTCCACGACAGATCCCAGATTGACTTTCTGATGCTAGGGGAGGATAGTGATTGATACCATGAGTCCGGCGACTTCACTACTTTTTTGCAGACTTGGGTGATGGCGCCTCTTACCCAGGGCGTGGCTCGTGCCATTTCGGAGGTTGCTGCTGCTACTTATACTAGAGGTGTTCCCGCCGTCACTCCCACTCCCGGGCTTCTTGCAATTTCGACTGAGGTCGTATACATGCGACCAAATGGGATGATCGAGCAGATCCCGCTTGAGCATATTGAGGAGAGGGATCGTAGATTGGTGATCGCTCCCAAGGTCGAACAGGTACACATCTCTATACGTCAGCTCACTGTACTTTCTGCTATGCTTCATTATTTTCTGCCCATTATGCTTTATTACTTGTTGTCCACCGTATACCATTATCTTGTCTCATATTCTCACATCTTTTGCAGGTGCCTGCGGGATATGTGGATGACCTCCTCCGGACAATTGACAGACTGCTCCTGATGGTGTGGAGGAGACAGACTGCTCTAGCTACCCATGGGATTGAGGTACACTTTGCCTCTAGTTTACGGTTATTACCATCGTGCTCACAACTCTGTTGGTCTCTTCTGATATCTGTAATCTCTCTTTTTCCTTTCTTCTTTCAGCTTGAACCAGCACCAGTTGCACTTGCAGAACCTCCCCCGGCTAGAAGACGGAGATGGGGCCCAGTGAGGGGCAAATGAGGAGCTGACCGAGGGAGAGGCAGAGTGAGACAACGCTCACCTCCCAAGGAGTCTTTTGAGGAGTACACAACCTCCAAGGAGGAGGAGGAGGAGGCGGTTGACATGCAGTCTAGCAGTCCCAGTGATAACAGTGATGCACCTCCTCCACAGCCAAGGAAGAAGAGAGCGACGATGGGTTACTGATTTTTTTGCTTTTTTTTTTTTGCTTTGTAGTTAGGAACTAGCTTCAGATAGACCTATGTATTTTGTTTTTGAAGACTTTTCTTTTGTTTTTGGTCTTTGTAAATAATGATCGGGGTTGGGCCCACCAGTTTATAAGAAAGACAGATTTTTGCAGCGATCTTTTCGCATGAAGTGCGATAAATGAATGGTGCTTGCATGATACTCTTGTACAAGACTGTTAACAACTGTGAATACTTGCTCTTGAATTGATTCATGAATCAGATAACAACTTACAACTGGTCAAAATATAAAACACAACTTGATAACACAAAAACAAAATAAAAACAACTTGAAAATACTAAAAACACTTGGTGTAAATAACAGAGGACTCAAAATACAGCCATAGTACACCGAAGCAAAGGCCAACCCTTTTTACAACTATACTAACCTAGGCTAACATTTAGACCTGGCTAGGTCCAAACAGGCACGGCCGGGCCCAAAAATGAGGTCGGTCAGTGCTGTCCAGCTGTCATACACTACTCCTCAAAGTCTATATAAGGTGCTCGTAAGCTGTTTTTCTGGCAGACTAGCAAGTCCTTGGTATTTTGCTCTCAAGATGGAGACTCTTCTCAACAGTAGGCTTCGAGACTGGATAGCCACTTTGGACGGCTCGGAAAAGGTGAACTTTCACGGTTTTGGCCTGAACAATCTTTTTCCTTTGAGCTGTACTTTGCTTTGTTTTCTGTTCCTCTACGTCGTTGCTCGATGCTGGAACCTGATCACACATGTATTTCGCTTTGGGTCACAAGAGATGTGTCCGACGATAGAAGAATTTCAAGTATTGATGGAATTTCGGCGCAATGAAGAAATTATGCCTCAGCCCGTTTTAACCATGCCCAGGCTTTGGGACGGATATGAGGGTTTTCAATACCTGAGGCTCGGTTCCTGGCCGATGATGGGGAGCTAGACATTCCCAGCTTAGTTCATCGATTTTTTGCCATTAGAAACAGGGACGACCTTCTCTGGTGAGGTAATCGGCAACATGCTCTCTGTTTATGTTTACTTGCGCAATTCATCCTTGCCCCTAGTTTCAGCGGAGCCAACATCCGATTGATTGAAGTGGCCCAATGTCTGAAACAGGGTAAGAGTTGCATGGGCCTGGCCCTGGCTGAAACCTTGATGGGTTTGGATGCCTTCCATCGGCGAGAGAGTACCCGCTTTGCGAGGAGTCCACTACTTCTTCACGTATTGTTGCCCACCCTTCTAATTTATCATTCCTCGCATAACTCAACACTCAATCTCTGTTCTCTCAAAACCTCTTCCTTATTTTTCGCTGATCGTACACCTTTCTATTATTTAATCTCTCTTATTTTCATCCCTCCGCAGGTATGCCTTATGGATAAATTGAAAGTGGTGGACCCTTGCCTCAAGTACTCAGCTCGAGCTTACTTCTTTCACCAACAATTAATGGATTTCCCTTTATAAGGGTTGTGGTGTGACTGGATGTGCAGCAGATCTATAGCTGACATCACTTGGCGCTGCCCCTGGCTCAATTTGATTGAGATTAGTTACAACATGTCCCGTCAGCTAGGTATACAGTTGATTGGCCTCACACACTGCGTGTTCTATTTCCCCTTTCGGTAGGATCCATGACGATGTAGCATGCATGGCGATACAGTTCTTGGATCAAACGGACAGGCCATGCAAAAGTCTAAAACAGGACGGCCTTGGTACCGCGTTAAATTTGGTGGGTCAATAGAAAATGTGATTTTAGGACGGATCCATGATGATGTAGCATACATGGCTATACAATTCTCGGATCAAACAGATAGGCAATGCAAAAGCCGAAAATGGGAGGGGCTTGGAATCGCGTGAAATTTGGTGGGTTAATATAAAATATGATTTTAAGAAGAATCCATGATGATGTAGCATGCATGGCCATCCGATTCTCAGATCAAATGAACAGCCAACCCAAAATCGAAAAACGGTCCGGGCTCGGAATCGCGTAAAATTTGGTAGGTCTGTAGAAAATGTGATTTTAAGTAGGATCTACGATGACGTACTATGCATGGCCATACCATTCTCGTATCACTCGGAATCGCGTAAAATTTGGTGGGTCATTAGAAAGCGTGATTTTGAGAATGATCCATGATGATGTAGCATGCATCGCCATACATTTCTTGGATGGAACGGACAAGCAATGCAAAGGTGAAAAACGAGTTGGGCTCGGAATCGCGTGAAATTTGCTTCGTCAATAGAAAACATGATTTTAAGAAGGATCTATGATGATATAGCATGCATAGCCATACAATTCTCGGATCCAACAAACAAGCAATGCGAAAGCCAAAAACAGGTTGGGCTCGGAATTGAGTGAAATTTGGTGGATCAATAGAAAACGTGATTTTACGAAGGATCCATGATGATGTAGCATGCATGGCCATTCCATTCATGGATGAAACGGACAGGCAATGGGAAAGGCAATAATGGGCCAGGCTCAGAATCGCGTGAAATTTAATAGGTCAATAGAAAACGTGATTTTAGAAAGGATCCATGATGATATAGCATGCATGGCCATACAATTCTCGGACGAAACGGACAGGCAATGCAAAAGCCAAAAATGGGTCGAGCTTGGAATCACGTAAAATTTGGTGGGACAATAGAAAACGTGATTTTAAGAAGGGTCCATGATGATGTAGCATGCATGGCCATACAATTCTCGAATGAAACGAACAGACAATGCAAAAGCCAAAAATGAGCCGGACTTAGAAGCGCGTGAAATTTGGTGGATCAATAGAAAACATGATTTTAAGAAGGATCCATGATGATGTAACATGCATGGCCATTCAATTCTCGGATCAAACAGACAGGCAATGCAAAAACCAAAAAGAGGTCGGGCTCAAAATTGCAGAAAAATTTGTATAGTCAATAGAAGTTGTGATTTTAAGAAGGATCCATGATTATGTAGCACGCATGGCCATACAGTTCTTGGATCAATCGGACAGGCATTGTAAAAGGAAAAAACTGGCCGTCCTCGGAATCCGGTGAAATTTGGTGGTTCAATAGAAAACATGATTCTTGGACAGATCCATGATCATGTAGCCTGCATGGCCAAACAATTCTCGAATCAAACGAAAAAGCAATGCAAAAGCCAAACACAGGCCCGGCTCAGAATAACGTAAAATTTGGTAGGTCAATAGAAAAGTGATTTTAAAAAGGATCCATGATGATATAGCCTGCTTGGCCATACAATTCTCCGATCAAATGGACATGCAATACAAAAGCCAAAAACAAGCCCAGCTCAGAATCGCGTGAAATTTGGTAGGCCAGTAGAAAACGTGATTTTAAGAAGGGTCCATGATTACAACATGCTTGGCCATACAATTCTCGGATAAAACGGACTGGCAATGCAAAAGCCATAAATGGGACGGGTTTGGAATCATGAGAAATTTGGTAGGTCAATAGTGAAACATGATTTTAGGTTGTATCTTTGATGATGTTGCAGGTATAGCCATACAATTCTCGGATCAAACAGAAAGGCAATGCAAAAGCCAAAAATGGTCCAGGCTCGAAATCGCATAAAATTTGGTGGGTCAAATGAATACATGATTTGAGAAAGGATCCGTTACGACGTAGCATGCATGGCCAAACAATTCAAGGATCAAATGGACAGGCAATACAAAAGCCAAAAATGGGTCTGGCTCGGAATCGTGTAAAATTTGGTGGCTCAATAAAAAACATGATTTCAGGAAGAAGCTGTGATGATGTAGCATGTATGGCCGTACAATTCTCGAATCAAACGGACAGGCATTGCAAAATCCAAAAACGGGCCGGGCTCGGAATCACGTTAAATTTGGTGGGACAATAGAAAACGTGATTTTAAGTAGGATCCATGATGATGTAGCATGCATGGCCATACAATTCTCAGACCAAATGGACGGGCAATGCAAAAGCAAGAAACAAGTTGGGCTCAGAATCGCGTTAAATATGGTGGGTTAATAGAGAATGTGATTTTAGGAAAGATCCATGATGATCTAGCATGCATGCCCATACAATTGTCTGATCAAATGGACAGGCAATGCAAAAGCCAAAAACGGTCTTAGCTCGGATTCGTGTGAAATTTGGTGGGTCAATAGAAAACGTGATCCATGATTATGTAGCATGCTTGGCTGTGCATCGGATCAAACGGACAAGCAATGCAAAAGCCAAAGATGGACCAGGCTCAGAATCGAGTGAAATTTGGTGGGTCAATAGAAAATGTGATTTTAGGACAGATCCATGATGATGTAGCATGCATGGCCATACAATTCTCAGATCAAACGGACAGGCAATGCAATAGGCAAAAACGGGCCATGTTCAGAATCACGTGAAATTTGGTAGATGGATCAATAGAAAATGTGATTTCAGGTAGGATCCATAATGACAAATCATGCATGGCCAGACAATTCTCGGATCAAACGGAGAGGTAATGCAAAAGCTAGAAATGCACCGGGCTTGGAATCGCATGAAATGTGATGGGTCATTATAAAACGTGATTCTAGAAAAGATCAATGATGATGTAGCATGCTTGGCCATACAATTCTCGAATCAAATGGATAGGCAATGCAAAAGCCGAAAATGGGCCGGACTCGGAATCGGGTGAAATTTGATGGCTCTGTAGAAAACGTGATTTTAAGAAAGATCCACGATGACATACCATGCATGGCCATACCATTCTTGTATCACTCGAAATCGCATGAAATTTGATAGGTTATTAAAAAACGTGATTTTAAGAATGGTCCATGATGATGTAGCATGCATGGCCATACATTTCTCAAATTGAACGAACAAGCTATGCGAAGCAAAAAACTAGTTGGGCTCAGAATCACGTGAAATTTGCTTGGTCTATAGAAAACGTGATTTTAAGAAGGATCTAAAGATGATATAGCTTGCATGGCCATACAATTCTTGGATCAAACAGACATGCAATGCGAAAGCCAAAAACGGGCTGGGCTCAGAATCAAGTGAAATTTGGTGGGTCAATAGAAAACGTGATTTTAAGAAGGATCCATGATGATGTAACATGCATGGCCATTCAATTCTGGGATGAAACGGATAGGCAAGGGGAAAGCCAAAAATGGGCCAAGCTCAAAATCACGTGAAATTTAATGGGTCAATAGAAAACGTGATTTTTTGAAGGATCCATGATGATGTAGCATGCATGGCCAAACACTTCCCAGATCAAACGGACAAGCAATGCTAAAGCTAAAAACGGGTCGGGCACGGAATTGGACGAAATTTGTTCGGTCAATAGAAATCATGATTTTAGGAAGGATCCATGATGATGTAGCAAGCATGGCCATACAGTTCTTGGATCAAACGAATAGACCATGCAAAAGCCTAAAATAGGACGGCCTTGGTACCGCGTTCAATTTGGTGGGTCAATAAAAAACGTGTTTTTGAACGGATCCATGATGATGCAGCATGCATGGCCATACAATTCTCGGATCAGACAGACAGACAATGCAAAAGCCAAAAATGGGACAGGCTTGGAATCGCGTGAAATTTGGTGGGTTAATAGAAAACAAGATTTTAAGAAGGATCCATGATGATCTAGCATGCATGGCCATCCGATTCTCAAATCAAATGAACTGGCAACGCAAAATCCGAAAACGGTCTGGGCTCAGAATCACGTGAAATTTGGTGGGTCTGTAGAAAATGTTATTTTAAGTAGGATCCATGATGACGTACCATGCATGGCCATACCATTCTCGTATCACTCAGAATCGCGTGAAATTTGGTGCGTTATTAGAAAAAGTGATTTTAAGAATAATCCATGATGATGTAGCATGCATGGCCATACATTTCTCGGATTGAATAGACTGGCAATGCGAAGACGAAAAACGGGTTAGGCTTGGAATCGTATGACCTTTGCTTGGTTAATAATGTGTATGACCTTTGCTTGGTTAATAGAAAATGTGATTTTAAGAAAGATCTATAATGATATAGCATTCATGGCCATGCAATTCTTGGATCAAACAGACAGGCAATGCAAAAGCCAAAAACGGGCCGGGCTCGGAATTGAGTTAAATTTGGTGGGTCAATAGAAAACGTGATTTTAAGAAGGATCCATGATGATATAGCATGCAAGGCCATTCAATTCAAGGATGAAACAGACAGGCAATGGGAAAGCCAAAAACAGTCCAGGCTCGGAATAGTATGAAATTTAGTGGGTCAATAGAAAACGTGATTTTAGGAATGATCCATGATGATGTAAAATGCATGGCCATACAATTCTCGGATCAAACAGACAGGCAATACAAAAGCCAAAAATGGGCCAAGCTCGGAATCACGTGAAATTTGGTAGGACAATGGAAAACGTGATTTTAAGAAGGGTCTATGATGATGTAGCATGCATGGCTATACAATTCTCGAATGAAACAAACAGATAATGTTAAAGCCAAAAATGAGCCGGACTCGGAAACATGTGAAATTTGGTGGGTCAATAGAAAACGTGATTTTAAGAAGGATCGATGATGATGTAGCATGCATGGCCATTCAATTCTTGGATCAAATGGACAGGCAATGCAAAAACCAAAAATAGGCCGGGCTCAAAATTGCACAAAATTTGTTTAGTCAATAGAAATTGTGATTTTAGAAAGGATCCATGATGATGTAGCATGCATGGCCATACAGTTCTTGGATTAACGGCCAGATAATGTAAAAGGCAAAAACGGGCCATCCTCAGAATTGTGGGAAATTTGGTGGGTCAACAAAAAATGTGATTCTTGGACAGATCCATGATGATGTAGCATGCATAGCCAAACAGTTCTCGGATCAAAACGACAACCAATGCAAAAGCCAAAAACAAGCAGGGCACGAAATCGCAAGAAATATGTTGAGTCAATAGAAATCGTGATGTTAGGAAGGATCCAAGATAATGTAGCATGCGTGGCTATACAGTTATTGGATCAAATGGACAGGCAATGCCAAAGCCTAAAATGGGCCAGCCTCAGTACCGCGTTAAATTTTGTGGGTCAATAAAAAATGTGATTTGAAGACGGATCCATGATAATGTAGCTTGCATGGCCATACAATTCTTAGATCAAACCGACGGGCAATTCAAAAGCCAAAAATGGGACGGCCTTGGAATTGCGTAAAATTTGGTGCGTTAATAAAAATATGATTTTAAGAAGAATCCATGTTGACATAGCATGCATGGCCATGCGATTCTTAGTTCAAATGGAAAGGCAACGCAAAATCCAAAAATGGACCGGGCTCGGAATCACGTGAAATTTGTTAGGTCTATAGAAAACATGATTTTAAGAAGGATCTATAATGACGTACCATGCATGGCCATACCATTCTTGTATCAATCGGAATAGCATGAAATTTGGTGTGTCATTAGAAAATGTAATTTTAAGAATGATCCATGATGATATTGCATGCATGGCCATATATTTCTCGGATCGAACAGAAAGGCAATGCGAAGGCGAAAAATGGGTTGGGCTCGAAATTGCGTGAAATTTGCTACATCAATAGAAAACGCGATTTCCAGAAGGATCTATAATGATATAGCATGCACGGCCATACAATTCTCTAATCAAATAGATAGGAAATGTGATAGCCAATAACGGGTCGGGCTTGGAATCGAGTGAAATTTGGTAGGTCAATAGAAAACGTGATTTTAAGAAGGATCCATGATGATATAGCATGCATGGCCACTCAATTCTCGGATGAAACGGACAGGCAATGGGAAAGCCAAAAACGTGTCAGGCATGAAATTGCGTGAAATTTAATGGGTCAATAGAAAACGTTATTTTAGGAAGGATCCATGATGATGTAGCATTCTTGGCCATACAATTCTCAGATCAAACGTATAGGCAATGCAAATGCCAAAAATGGGTCCGGCTCGGAATCACGTGAAATTTGGTGGGACAATAGAAAACGTGATCTTAAGAAGGGTCCATGATGATGTAGCATACATGGCCATACAATTCTTGAATGAAATGAACAGACAAAGCAAAAGCAAAAAATCAGCCAAACTCGGAAGCGCTTGAAGTTTGGTGGGTCAATAGAAAACGTGATTTTAAGAAGGATTCATGATGATGTAGCATGCATGGCCATTCAATTCACGGATGAAACAGACAGGCAATGGGAAAGCCAAAAACGGGTCAGGCTCAGAATCGCGTGAATTTTAAAGGGTTATTAGAAAACGTGATTTAAGAAAGGATCCATGATGCTGTAGCATGCATGGCCATACAATTCTCAGATCAAATGGACAGGCAATGCAAAAGCCAAAAATGGGTCGAGCTCGAAATCACGAGAAATTTGGTGGCAAAATAGAAAACGTGATTTTAAGAAGGGTCCATGATAATGTAACATGCATGGCCATACAATTCTCGAATGAAACAAACAGACAATGCAATAGCCAAAAATAAGTCGTACTCGGAAGGGCGTGAAATTTGGTAAATGTGATTTTAAGAAGGATCAATGATGAAGAAACATGCATTGCCATTCAATTCTCGGATGAAACGGACAGGCAATGCGAAAGCCAAAAACGTGTCAGGCTTGGAATCGTGTGAAATTTAATGGGTCAATAGAAAACGTGATTTTAGGAAGGATCCATGATGATGTAGAATGCATGGCCATACAATTCTCGAATCAAATGCACAGGTAATGCAATAGGCAAAAATGGTTCAGGCTCGAAATCACGTGAAATTTGGTGGGACAGTAGAAAACGTGATTTTAAGAAGCGTCCATGATGATGTAGCATGCGTGGCCATACGATTCTCGGATGAAACGAACAGACATAGCAAAAGCCGAAAATGAGCCAGACTTGGAAGCGCGTGGAATTTGGTGGGTCAATAGAAAACGCGATTTTAAGAAGGATCCATGATGATGTAGCATACATCCATTCAATTCACGGATGAAACGGACAGGCAATGGGAAAGCCAAAAATAGGCCAGTCTTGGAATCGGGTGAAATTTAATGGGTTAATAGAAAACATGATTTTAGGAAGGATCCATGATGATGTAGCATGCATGGCGATACAATTTTAGGATGAAATGCATTGGCAATGCAAAACGCAAAAATGGGTCAGGCTCAAAATCACTTGAAATTTGGTGGAACAGTAGAAAACTTGATTTTAAGATGGGTCCATGATGATGTAGCATGCATGGCCATACAATTCTCGGATGAAATGAACAGACAAAGCAAAAGCCAAAAACAAGCCAGACTCGGAAGCGTGTGAAATTTGGTGGGTTAATAGAAAACGTGATGTTAAGAAGGATCCATCATAATGTAGCATGCATGGCTATTCAATTCACGGATGAAACAGACAGGCAATAGGAAAGCCAAAAACGGGCCAGGCTCGGAATCACGTGAAATTTAATGGGTCAATAGAAAATGTGATTTTAGGAAGGATCCATGATGATGTAGCATGCATGGCCATATAATTCTCATATCAAATGGACAGGCAATGCAAAAGCCAAAAATGGGTTGAGCTCGAAATTGAGAGAAATTTCGTAGGACAAAAGAAAACGTGATTTTAAGAAGTGACCATGATGATGTAGCATGCATGGCCATACAATTCTCAAATGAAACGAACAGACAATGAAAAAGCCAAAAATGAGTCGTACTCGGAACCGCGTGAAATTTGTTGAGTGAATAGAAAACGTGATTTTAAGAAGGATCCATGATGATGTAGCATGCATGGTCATTCAATTCTCGGATCAAACGAATAGGCAATGCAAAAGCTAAAAACAGGACGGGCTCAGAATTGCACAAAATTTGTTTAGTCAATAGAAATTGTGATTTTAGGAAGGATCCATGATGATGTAGCATGCATGGCCATACAGTTCTTGGATCAACGGACAGGCAATCTAAAAGGCAATAATGGGCCGTCTTCGGAATCGCATGAAATTTGGTGGGTCAATAGAAAACGTGATTCTTGGACAGATCCATGATGATGTAGCGTGCATGGCCAAACAGTTCTCGGATCAAATGAACAAGCAATGCAAAAGGAAAAAACAAGTCGGGCATGGAATCACAAGAAATTTGTTGAGTCAATAGAAATCGTGACTTTAGGAAGGATCCATGATAATCTAGTAAGCATGTCTATATAGTTCTTGCATCAAACAGACAGGCAATGCCAAAGCCTAAATGGGCCGGCCTTGGTACCGCGTTAAATTTTATTGGTCAATAGAAAACGTGATTTGAGGACAAATCCATGATGATGCAGCTTACATGGCCATACAATTCTCCGATCAAATCGACAGGCAATGCAAAAGCCAAAAATGGGACGGGCTTGGAATCGCGTGAAATTTGGTGGGTTAATAGAAAAAATGATTTTAAGAAGAATCCATGATGATGTAGCATGAATGGCCATCTGATTCTCAGATCAATTGGACAGGCAACGCAAAATCCAACAAAGGTCCGGGCTCGGAATCACGTGAAATTTGCAGGGTCTCTAGTAAACGTGATTTTAAAAAGGATCCATGATGACGTACTATGCATGGCCATACCATTCTCGTATCACTCAGAATCGTGTGAAATTTGGTGTGTCATTAGAAAACGTGATTTTAAGAATGATCCATGATGATGTTGCATGCATGGCCAAACATTTCTCAAATCGAACGGACAGGCAATGTGAAGGCTAAAAATGGGTTGGGCTCAAAATCGCGTGAAATTTGCATGGTCAATAGAAAATGTGATTTTTAGAAGGATCTATGATGATATAGCATGCATAGCCATACAATTCTCGGATCAAACAAACAGGCAATGCGAAAGGCAAAAATGAGCCAGGCTCGGATTTGAGTGAAATTTGGTCGGTCAATAGAAAACGTGATTTTAAGATAGATCCATAATGATGTAGCATGCATGACCATTCAATTCTCGAATGAAACGGACAGGCAATGGGAAAGCCAAAAACGGGCCAGGCTTGGAATCGCGTGAAATTTAATGGATCAATAGAAAACGTGATTTTAGGAAGGATCTATGATGATGTAGCTTGCATGGCCATCCGAATCTGAATCTTTGTCAACAGGCCTGATGGTCATCATCGAGGCCTTGGCCCTCCACCGGGTCACAAAATCGGAGAAACTCTCCTTCGGCTCTTGCCTAGTTGTCTCAAGATCACAGGTTGTTACCTCGATCTATGTATTGTAGGAGTATTGAGCTATGAAGGCCTCGGCCATCTCCTCCCAACTCCTCTTGACGGAATCTTCCAGTTTTGCATACCAAATGGCTGCTACACCCGACAAGGTCCGGCCAAACAAAGAAAGCTTCTGCAATCTGGATAGGCCCATCGGCCTTAGTATGTCTGAAAAGAGCCGCAAATGCACCATTGGATCCCCAGACCTATCGAAACGATCTATGTGCGGCATTTTAAACCGGTTTGGCAGCGTCACGGCCGAGTCAGTATACCCATCTTCAATATCCGGAATGGACTTCACACCCTGAGACTTCTTGAACAGCTTTTCAAGCTTGCTCACTTTTAACGCTGTGGGGTCCACCTCGAACTCAAAGGGAGAATCGGGTAGGTTGGTCTGCGCTTTGGATAGCTGGGGTAGGATCGGGGGCGTAGCCGGCCCTATTGGAATGTCCGTATCATCCTGGACGTTAGCTGTCTCCCCGAGTATTGGAACTCTTGGTGGGGGAGGAACTTGGTGTGAAGCAGATGCTCCAATTTGCTGCTGTAACCTAGTGATTAACTCTGCCTGTTGGGCCATGACCTCGGCCTGTTGCTTAGCAAATTCTGCATGACGAGCAGCGTCCTGCTGCATGGTTCTCATACTTTCCTAGAGCTGACGCATCATCTCCTCCAAGCTTGCCATATTGTGTTGATCTAACTGAATAACTGGTATATCTGTCCCTGCAATAGAAACTGAGACCTCAGCCTAACTGTTCACTGGTGGGGTAGACCACTGATCTGGCGACCGCTGTACCGATACACTGTGCCTTTTTGACCTCCGTCTGGTAACCGGGGGTAAAGAAAGGAACACTGCTTGTCCGTCTATCAGATCCCTAGATCGATTAAGTCTACGACCTCTAACCCAAAGTGTTCGGGGGATATCTACCTGGTCGGATGCAATTGTGCTAAACTACCTTGCAAAAAGATAAATAAAGCATGATAAGGAAATAATGAACAGAAAAACGGACAGCATAACAGCTTAAATAAGAACAACACACAGTTGGCGAACACAAGCTGAATGAACTGTTCTCAACCACTGATCACTGTTCCCAAAAATCACTGCCCCAAATCTGAATCTGATACCCGCAGATATAACTGATTCTCGAAATACTAATGCCCGCAGGTCTGATACTCAGACTTGCAAACTGATACGTGCATTCCCCTATAGAGGCACACTCTAAAAGCACATAATCAAGCAAACGAGAGCGATAAACCCCTATGTTGGGGTAGGGTTTCCCTGTCCTATTTTGTCAGGAGCTAGGGTTTCACTACGCACACAGCGGTTTCAAACAACCTATAATCGGGTAGCAACCTGTCCTAGTTTGGAATAGTCACTATGGATTCCGATATGCACTAGGTCGAATGGTCAAAAGGGTTGCCCAGGTAAAAACCGGGGTTTGTGTTCCCGTCGTGGCAGAGCCCGCAACCGGTCAGCCTTACGGCATGCTTCTCAAAGCAAGCCTCCGGCAAACCGTTCAGGAATAGCATATGGCAAACACGGTGTCCTAGGCGCACCAATGCAAATGCAATGCAAAGAAACACATAAGTGTAGTCAAAACAAGATATCATGAGTTTGAGTCAAGTTCTCTAACTCCCCAGCTGAGTCGCCAGAAACTGTAGACGCGCCCTTGGGCTTTGCTACTACAGTTCGGACTCAAATGTCACGGTTCTTAATCTGATCTCACAATGTGCGATGTGAAATTGATAAATCACCAAAGAGTCCAAATCTGGCAAATCGTTTTGGAAAACTGATTTTTAAGAAAGAAGTGCCAAACATGGACTGCTTTGCCAGATACAGAGTCGCCACCTAAATATTTTATTTTGGGGGAATTTAGGAAACCCTGACTCGTTGCCAAAGGCCACGTGTCCGTCATCACCAAAGTTGCCTCGGCTTGGGAACTTGGGTACGATTGGGGAAGGTCATCTATGAGCACCCCCGCTCGCCCGATCAAAGATCGGCCTGTACTAAACATGATATCTTGTTTTTGAAAACATATGCATTCTTATTCCGGTTAATTAGCTAGAATTTACTATGTGATGCGCACAACACACAAGTATAGACTAGATTGCCTAATTCGGAACAAAGCATCGCATATCCGTTTGTTTGGAAATGGTTTGAAGTTTGCTACTCGCGAGTAGGCTAAAATACGAATTTCAATGAATCGTTCCAATTCAGGTAATCCAACCTTCACCCACAGGCATTCAGGCAATTATATCACATAAGCAATTAGCCTCATGGCAAGCATGCGGTCATGTTAACATTTGCACACATGCAAGATGCTCCGAGCCAAAACAAAGAACTAGTTAGTAATCAAATGCATGATCCTAGCTCTTTTTAAGATAGCTAATGCAACACATGCAAAATGCAACTAGAAATAGGCTCGGCTATTCTAAGATGGCATGTGAAATGCAATTTGATAATCATGTATTCAAATAGGAATTGAAATACAATGCAGTTAGTATGATGCGTCGAGCCCGGTGCATGCAATACAGACGAATGGATGCAAACATGCATAGCATAAGGATGCTAAATGAAATATGCCCTAAAACTAACCATTGTAAGCGGTTAAGTAAAAGGGAGAAAGAAGTGGGGTTAGAAGACATGCATCACACACACGCACGCTTATTACAACAATTGCGCCCTCTTGACGGAGGGACCGAAAGAATAATACAAATTAACTAACTAACAAGCTAATTAATTAATTACACAACCAAATCGAAATAAATAACTATTCTAAGTTATTAAAACACTGAAATAGCCTCGAGACGAGGGATGAATGCATGCTCGGACGGCTTCGCTCGGAAATCCATCGCCATGCTTCATGTTGCCTCTGTTTGCACTGCTCTGTACCTCTGAAAATTGCGCCAACTTCTGTGACACTTCTGAACCACCTTGTGGGCATACTGAGAGGCCATCGGCCAAAATATGGAGCCATCGGCCAAGGGAAACTGGTCATCAACCAAAGCCAAGGCTCTCGGCCAAATATTTGTAGCCGACCGGCACTGGATATGGTCGATCGGCCATCTCTTCCTGCAGACTGCTCCTGTTGCTGCAATAGAGGACAGACAGAGCATGGCAATACATTTGCAAGACAATGTTTGCACAACCACACTCCTTATCATGTTTTAGACTCAAAGGAGTGTAGTTCTCGACCCTCGGGCCACCAATCACGCATTTCAATGCATGATGGCCAAAGGAGCCAAGTGTGCAATTCAATATGGAATGAAATGCACAAAAACACACAAGGGGCCCCAACCTCTATCATGCTTGATCAAGAGGCAAGGCAATGCACACATAATGCAATGCAACCTAAGCATGCAAGCAAGCATGCAAACAACTCAAGCATGATACAAATCTAATGCAACATGAGTATACAAGCATACAATATGCAATAGGCATAGAACCTAAATATGCAAACATGCATAGCATGCAACAACATGCAAAATGAAACAAGCATGCAACAACATGGTAAGATGGACTTAAACCAAAATGGGCTACTCTCAAACATGCCCAAATCAATGGCCAAAGCGCTAAGAAATGATGGACAAAAACACATACAAACATGCACATGTGATGGCCTATCACCTAGGCATAAGGGGGAAACTTTCAAGAACACTTAAAAGCGGACAAATATGGACATGTGACAAACATGGTAAGCTCTGAAATCATGCATGGAAAGGTGCCAAACCAACCAAAGTACACAAGCAAAGCATGCAAGAAAGCCCAAAGCTTAAGACTAGCCAAGGGACTCAAACCATGATTATGCAAGACAAGCCCCAAAGGGCCAAGGGGACCTAAAATAGTCCCAAGGGATGTCCAAACAAGACCAAAAACATGCTCGAAACTAGCCAACACAAGCTAGAACACAATGCCAAAAGCATGAGGCATGCAAGGCTACAAAATGGATGTTACACTACACCTATCAAAACCAAACATGGCATGACTTAAACCAATAAAAACAGAGTTATGGCATGGTAAAACAAGACCAAAAACCCACTTAGATGGCATCCAAATGACCTAAAGCATGGAAGCATACACAATGATCCATTCATGATGCATAAAACATCAACTCTTTAAAGCATTAAAGGAGTGACAAGTGCAAGTGTTTGAGCATGAAACATGGACTGAAATACCATAACAAATTATGCCAAATCATTGAAATGAGCCAAGTAATGCATCCTAGAGACTTGGACACTTAAGGCTAACAAGCTAGAATGCCTTATGGCTATACAAAGCATGGCATATATGTTCAAAACAACTCAAATCAGAGCTTAGGCATGTTACAATAAGGCTAAAAGCTTCATAGAGTTGAGCCAAAATCATGCTAGAATGACATGTTACAACATGATGCATATTAAGGAAAATGAGAGGATTGCAAGACAAGTATATGGAGCATGTAAGAGGCCATTAAACCAACTTGAAACAGAGGTATATCATGGCAAAATAACACCAAATACTTGCTGAAATGAAGCTAAAACAAGCTAAGCAAACATGCTACCAATATAAGCCATTTATACTAGCATACAAGACAACAAGGAGAGAGGACTCCAAAACCACCTTCCCACCACTGAAAATCCTCTGGATTTCAGTGGTAGGAAGGTCATGCAAAGCCAAGAACAAGAGCCAAAAGAGATGGCCTAAAATAAGGCCAAACAAGGCCTAAGAGGGGGTAAACAACCCCAAACCAAAAAGTGACCTTAAATAAAGCAAGTAAAAATATAACTTTTATCAGTTAAGAGTTAAGCTTAAAACAATAAGCAAGAAGGGCTAAAAGCTTAAGCAAGAATAGGGTATTAAAAGCAAAAATGCTCACCCTTGAAGAACACTCTCAAGAACAAGGCTCCAGCAACTTTTCCAAGCTTAAACCACTCCAAGAACTCTGAAACTAACTCCCTAGGATCTCAACAACCAAAGGATGGTGTATTGCTAGGTGTTTGTGTGCAATAGTGTGAACAAAACAACCTTTTGAGCACAAATACACACACAAATATATGAAGAGAGGGAGCTATAGAGATAGATAGATACATATCTTCTATCTCAGATTTTTTGGAACCCTTGAGAAGGGAGAAGGGCCTCCCCTCTTATAGAAATCCAATTCCAAGGCTTCCTAAGCAAGCTAATCAATGGGCAAATCCCTCCATACACGTGTATGGAGGGGGGGAATTGTGCATGCCAGCTGTGACAGCTGGCATAAAATATCTGCATAAAGCAGATGAATAGGATTCGGCCAGAAAACATGGCCGATCGACCAACACAAGGGCCGACCGACCAAATAATGTGCCAATCGGCCAACACTGTTGGCTGATGGAAAGAAAACAAGGCCGATGGGTTGAGGGGATAGCCAACAAGCCACCCTCTTCCCTCAGAAGCAAAAACACAAGTGCTTGGTCCACAACCAAGCACAAAACAGACAAGTTGAGAGATCTTGAGGCAAGGCGTGCAACCGAGACCTGCAGGAACTCAAAACGAACACGAACGTGGATGATCATCGAGTGTTCAAACGATGACATCCAAGTCTTGAGGACGGTAAAAAATGGGGTGTCTACACAAACTCAGAAGCGCATGAAATTTGGTGGGTCAATAGAAAACGTGATTTTAAGAAAGATCCATGATGATGTAGCATGCATATCCATTCAATTCTCAGATCAAACGGACAAGCAATGCAAAAGCCAAAAATAGGTTGGGCTCAGAATTGCACGAAATTTGTCTAGTCAATTGAAATTGTGATTTTAAGATGGATCCATAATGATGTAGCATGCATGGCCATATAGTTCTCTGATCAAATAGACAGGCAATGTAAAAGGCAAAAACGGGTCGTCCTCCGAATCGCGTGAAATTTGGTGGGTCAAAAGAAAACATGATTCTTGGTTGGATCCATGATGATGTAGCCTGCATGGCCATACAGTTCTCGTATCCAACAGACAAGCAATGCAAAAGCCAAAAATGAGCTAAGCATGGAATCGCACGAAATTTGTTGGGTCAATAGAAATCGTGATTTTAGGAAGGATCCATGATGATGTAGCATGTACGGCCATACAGTTCTTGGATCAAATGGACAGACAATGCAAAAGCCAAAAACGGGCCGACTTCAATACCATATTAAATTTGGTGGGTCAATAGAAAACGTGATTTTAGGGCGGATCCATGATGATGCAGCATGTATAGCCAGACAATTCTCAGATCAAACGGATAGGCATTGTAAAAGCCAAAAATGGTACGGGCTTGAAATAGTGTGAAATTTGGTTGGTCAATAGAAAACGTGATTTTAAGAAGAATCCATGATGATCTAGCATGTATGGCCATTCGATTCCCGGATCAAATGTACAGGCAATGCAAAAGCCAAAAACAGGTCAGGCTCAGAATCGCGCAATATTTGGTGAGTCGATGGAAAACTTGATATTAGAAAGGATCCATGATTATGTCGCATGCACGACCATACAATTCTCAGATCAAACGGACAGGCAATGCAAAAGCCCAAAATGTGTCGGCCTCAGAATCATGTGAAATCTATTGGGACAATGGAAAACGTGATTTTATGAAGGATCCATTATAATGTAGCATGCATGGCCATAATATTGTCTGATCAAATGGGCTGGCAATGTAAAAGCAAAAAATGGGACGAGGTCAAAATCACGTGAAATTTTGCAGGTCAATAGAAAACGTGATTTTAAGAAGGATCCATGATGTTATAGCATGCATAGCCATACATTTCTCAGATCGAACGGACAAGCAATGCGAATGCCAAAAATGGGTCAGCCTCCGAATCACGTGAAATTTGTTGGGTCAATAGAAAACATTATTTTAAGAAAGATCTAGGATGATGTACCATGCATGGGCATTCAATTCTTGGATGAAGACAGGCTATGCAAAAGCCAAAAACAGGCCAAGCTCAGAATCATGTGAAATTTAATGGGTCAATAGAAAATGTGACTTTAGGAAGGATCCATGATGATGTAGCATGCATGGCCATACAATTCTCGGATTAAACGGACAGGCAATGCAAAAGCCACAAATAGGCCGGGCTTAGAATCACGTGAAATTTGGTGGGACAATAGAAAATGTGATCTTAAGAAGGGTCCATGATGATGTAGCATACATGGCCATACAATTCTCGGATGAAATGAACAGACAAAGCAAAAGCCAAAAATGGGCCAAACTCAGAATCACGTGAAATTTGGTGGGTCAATAGAAAACGTGATTTTAAAAAGGATCTATGCAAGTAGCATGCATGGCCATTCAATTCTCGGATTAAACAGACATGTAATGCAAAAGCCAAAAACAAGTTGGGCTTAGAATTGCATGAAATTCGTTGGGTTAATAGAAATTGTGATTTTAGGAAGGATCCATGATGATGTGGCATGCATGGCTATACAATTGTCTGATCAAACGGACAAGCAATGTGAAAGCCAAAAACGGGCTGTCCTTGGAATCGCATGAAATTTGCTGGGTCAATTGAAAATGTGATTTTAAGAAGGATCCTTAATGATGTAGCATCCATGGCCATTCAATGCTCGGATCAAACGGACAGGCAATGCAAAAGCCAAAAACGGGTCGGGCTTAGAATTGCACGAAATTTGTTGGGTCAATAAAAATTGTGATTTTAGAAAGGATCGATGTTGATGTACCATGCATGACCATACAGTTCTCAGATCAAACGGACATGCAATGTAAGTGCAAAAAACGGGCTGTCCTTAGAATTGTATGAAATTTGATGGGTTAATAGAAGACGTGATTTTTGGACGAATCAATGATGATGTAGCATGCATGGCCATACAATTCTCGGATTAAACGGACAGGCAATACAGAAGCCAAAAACAAACCAAGTTCGGATTCGCGTGAAATTTGATGGGTCAATAGAAAATGTGATTTTAGGACGAATACATGATAATGTAGCATACATGGCCATACAATTATCGGATCAAACGAACAGGTAATACATAAGCCAAAAATGGGCTGCCCTCGGAATTGAGTGAAATTTTGTGCATCAATAGAAAACGTGATTTTAGGAAGAATCCATAATGATGTTCCATGGATGACCATAGAATTCTCGTATCAGATGGACAAGCAATTGAAAAGCCAATAATGAGCCCGGCTTGGAATTGCATGAAATTTGGTAGGATAATAGAAAACATGATTTTAAGTAGGATCCTTGATTATGTAGCATGCACGGCCATGTAATTCTTGGGTCAAACAGACAGGCAATGCGAATGCCAAAATTAAGTAGTGCTTTAGTGGGTCAATAGAAAACATGATTTTAAGAAGGATCGATGATGATGTAGCATGCATAGCCATTCAATTCTCGGATCAAATGGACAGGCAATGCAAAAGCCAAAAACGGGCCGGGCTCAGAATCACTTGAAATTTAGTGGGACAATTGAAAATGTGATTTTTAAAAAAAATGCATGATGATGTAGCACGCATGGCCATACAATTCTCGAATCAAACGGATAGGCAATGCAAAAGCCAAAAACGAACTGGGTTCAAATTCCCGTGAAATTTGGTGGGTCAATGGAAAACATATGACTTTAGGACGGATACACGATAATGTTGCATGCTTGGACATACAATTCTCAGATCAAACGAACAGGCAATGCAAAAGCTAAAAATGGGTTGGCCTCGGAATCGAGTGAAATTTGGTGCGTTAATAGAAAACGTGATTTTAGAAAGGATCCATAATGATGTTGCATGCATGACCATACAATTCTCGTATTAAACAAACAGACAATTGAAAACCCAAAAACGGGCCGGGCTCGGAATCGCCTGAAATTTGGTTTGACAATAGAAAACGTGATTTTAAATAGGATCCTTGATTATGTAGCAAGCATGGCCATACAATTCTCGGATCAAATGGACATGCAATGCGAAGGCCAAAAACAGGTAGGGCTCGGAATCATGTGAAATTTGGTGGGTCAATTGAAAACATGATTTTAACAAGGATCCATGATGATGTAGCATGCATGGCCATTCAATTCTCGAATCAAACGGACAGGCAATGCAAAAGCCAAATACTGTCTGGGCTCGAAATCACGTAAAAATTAGTGGGACAATAAAAAATGTGATTGTAGAAAGGATCCTTGATGATGTAACAAGTCTGGCCATACAATTCTCGGATCAAACAGAAAGGTAATGCAAAAGCCAAAAATGGGTCGGGCTTGAAATCGCATAAAATTTGGTGGGTCAGTAGAAAACGTGATCTTAAGAAAGATCCATGATGATATTGTGTGCATGGGGCCATGCAATTCTCGGATCAAACAGACAGGTAATGCAAAAGTCAAAAATGGGCTGAGCTCAGAATCGCAAGAAATTTAGTGGGTCAATAGAAAACATGATTTTAGGACGAATCCATGATGATGTAGCATGCATGGCCATACAATTCTCTGATCAAACGGACAGGCAATGCGAAATTGAAAAACAGGACGGGCTCTAAATCGCGCAAAATTTCTTGGGTAAATGAAAAAGTGATTTTAATAGGGATCCATGATGATATAGCATGCATGGCCATACAAGTATCGGATGAAACGAGCAGGCAATAAAACAGCCAAAAATGGGATGGGCTCGGAATCGCTGGAAATTTAGTGGGTCAATAGAAAATGTGATTTTAATAAGTATCCATCATGACATAGCATGCATGACAATTCAATTCTCAGATCAAAAAGACAGGCAATGCACAAGCCAAAAATGGGCCGGGCTTGGAATCACAAAAAAATTTGGTGGGTAAATAGAAAACGTGATTTTAGGAAGGATCCATGACAATGTAACATGCATGGCCATACAGTTCTCGGATCAAACGGACAGGCATTGCAAAAGCCAAAAACGGGACGGCCACAGAATCACGTGAAATTTGGTGGGACTATAGAAAACGTGATTATAAGAAGGATCCATGATGATGTAGCATGCATCACCATACAATTATCGGATCAAATGGACATGCAATGCAACAGACAAAAGCGGGTCGGGCTTGGAATCGCGTGAAATTTGGTAGGTCAATAGAAAATATGATTCTAGGAAGGATCCATGATGATGCAGCATGCATGGCCATACAATTCTCAGATCAAACAAACAGGCAATGCAAAAGCCAAAAGTGGACCGAGCTCAGAATCAAGTGAAATTTTGTGGGTCAATATAAATGTGAGTTTAGTATAGATCCATGATGATGTAGCATGCATGGCCATACATTTCTGGAATCAAACGAATAGGCAATGTGAAAGCCAAAAAACGGGCCTGGCTGAAAATCAAGTGAAATTTGGTGGGTCAATAAAAAACGTGATTTTAGGATGGATCCATGAAGATGTAGCATGCATGGCCATACAATTCTCGGATCAAACGGATAAGCATTGCAAAAGCCCAAAATAGCTCGGGATCAAAATCGCGTGAAATTTGATGGGTCAATAGAAAACATGATTTTAGGACGAATCCATGATGATGTAACGTGCCGGGCTTGGACTTGCGTGAAATTAATAGAAAACGTGATTTTTGGACGGATCCATGATGATGTAGCATGCATGGCCATAATATTCTCGAATCAAACGGATAGGCAATGCAAAACCAAAAAACGGGTCAATTTCAAAATCGCATGAAATTTAGTGGGTCAATAGAAAACGTGATTTTAGGACAGATCCATGATGATGTCACAAGCATGGCCATACAATTCTCGGATCAAACGGACAGGCAATGCAAAAGCCAAAAATGGGCAGACTTTGTAATCGCATGAAATTTGATGGGACAATAGAAAATGTGATGTTAAGAAAGATCCAAGATGATGTGGCATGCATGGCCATACAAGTCTTGGATCAAACGGACAGGCAATGCAAAAGCCAGAAAGAGGGACGACTTCGGAATCGCTTGGAATTTGGGGGGACAATAGAAAACGTGGCTTTAAGAAGGATCCTTGATGATATAGTATGCATGCATATACAATTCTCGAATCAAACAGACAGGCAATGCAAAAGCCAAAAACGGGTTGGGCTCGAAATGACATGTAATTTGGTGGATCAATAGAAAATGTGATTTTAATAATGATCCAGGATGATATAGCATGCATGGACATACAATTCTCGGATTGAACAGACAGCCAATGCAAAAGCTAAAAAGGGGCCGTGCTCAGAATCACATGAAATTTGGTAGGTCAATAGAAAACATTATTTTAAGAAAGATCCGTGATGATGTAGCATGCATGGACATTCAATTCTCGGGTCAAATGGAAAGGCAATGCAAATCTCGAAAACGGGTTGGGCTCAGAATTGAATGAAATTTGGTGGGTCAATAGAAAACTTGATTTTAGGACGGATGCATGATGATGTAGCGAGCATAGCCATACAATTCCTGGATCAAACGGACAGGCAATGCAAAACCCAAAAATGGGCCAATCTCAAAATCAGGTGAAATTTGGTGGGACAATAGAAAACGTGATTTCAACAAGGATCCATCATAATGTAGCATGCATGGCCATACAATTCTCGAATGAAATGGACATTCAGTGGGAAAGCCAAAAATCGGACAAGCTCAGAATCGTATGAAATTTGATGGGTCAATAAAAAACGTGATATTTAGAAAGATCCATGACAATGTAGCATGCATGGCCATTCAATTCTTAGATCAAATGGACAGGTAGTGCACAAGCCAAAAACGAGCTAGGCTCAGAATCGCGCGAAATTTGGTGGGTCAATAGGAAACATGATTTTAGGAAGGATCCATGTTGATGTAGAATGCATGGCCATACAATTCACCGATCAAACGGACAGTCAATGCTCAATCCAAAGACGGGCCGAGCTCGGAATCGCACGAAATTTGGTGGGTCAATAGAAAACGTGATTTTAGGACTGAGCTATAATGATGTAGCATGCATGGCCACACAATTCGCGAATCAAACGAACAAGCAATGCAAAAGCCAAAAATGGGCTAGACACAAAATCTCGTGAAATTTGGTTGGTTAATAGAAAACTTGATTTTAGGAGCGATCCATGATGATATAGCATGTATGGCCATACAATTCTCGAATCAAACGGATAGGCAATGCAAAAGCCAAAAACAGGCTGAGCCCGGAATCATGTGAAATTTGGTGGATCAACAGAAAACGTGATTTTAAAAAGGATCGAAGATGATGTAGCATGCTTGGCCACACAATTCTCGGATGAAACAAACAGGCAACGCAAAATCAAAAATTGGGTTGGGTTTGGAATCGCGTGAAATTTGGTGGTTCAATAGAAAACGTGATTTGAAGAATGATCTATGATGATGTAATATGCATGGCCATACAATTCTCAGATCAAACGTACAGGCAATGCAAAAGCCAAAAATAGGCCAAGCTCGTAATCTCGTGAAATTTGGTGGGACAATAGAAAACGTGATTTTAAGAAGGATCCATCATGATGTAGCATACATGGCCATACAATTCTCGGATCAAATGGACAGGCAATATAAAAACCAAAAATGAGCCGAGCTTGAAATCGTGTGAAATTTGGTGAGTCAATAGAAAATGTGATTTTAATAAGGATCCATGGTGATATAGCTTGCATGGCGATACAATTCCCAGATCAAATGGGCAGGCAATGCAAAATCCAAAAACGGGTCGGCTTCAGAATCGAGTGAAATTTGGTTGGTCAATAGAAAATGTGATTTTAGGACGGATCCATGATGATGTAACATGCATGGCCATATGATTCTTGGATCAAACGTACAAGTAATGCAAAAGCCAAAAATGGGTCGGGCTCGGAATGACGTCAAATTTGGTTTGTCAATAGAAAATGTGATTTGAAGAAGGATTCGTGATAATGTACCATAAATGGCCATACAATTCTCAGATTGAACGGACTAGTAATGCGAAAGCCAAAATCGGGTCAGGCTTGGAATCACGTGAAATTTGGGAGGTTAATAAAAAACGTGATTTTAAGAAGGATCCATGATGATGTAGCTTGCATGGCTATTCAATTCTTAGATCAAATGGACAGGCAATGCAAATGTCAAAATTGTGTTGGGCTCGGAATCACGAGAAATTTGGTGGATCTATAGAAAATGTGATTTTAGGACGGATCCATGATGATATAGCTTTCATGGCCATACAATTCTCGAATCAAATGGACAAGCAATGCAAAAGAGAAAAACTGGTCGGGCTCGAAATTGTGTGTAATTTGGTGGTTCAATTGAAAACGTGATTTTAAAATGGATCCATGATGATGTAGCATGCACGGCCATATAATTCTCGGATGAAACGTACAGGCAATGCAAAAGCCAAAAAAGGGTTGTGCTCGGAATCATGTGAAATTTTGTGGGTCAATAGAAAACGTGATTTTAGGACGTATCCATAAAGATGTAGCATGCATGGCCATTCAATTCTCAGATCAAATGGACAAGCAATGCAAAAGCCAGAAATTGGTTAGGCTCTGAATTGGGTGAAATATAGCGGGTTAATAGAAAACGTAATTTTAGGAAGGATCCATGATCATGTTGTATGCATAGCCATACAATTCATGGATCAAACAGATAGGCAATTCAATAGCCAAAAATGGGAAGAGCTCAGAATTGCCTGAAATTTAGTGGGACAATAGAAAATGTGATTTTAATAAGGATCCATGATGATGTAGCATGCATGGTCATACAATTCTTAGATAAAACATACAGACAATAAAAAAAACCCAAAAACGGGCCGGGCTTAGAATCGCTTGAAATTTGATGGGTCAATAGAAAATGCGATTTTAAGAAGAATCCATGATGATGTAGCATGCATGACTATATAATTCTCAGATGAAACGTATAGGCAATGCAAAAGCCAAAAACAGGCCGAGCTCAAAATCGTGTGAAATTTTGTAGGTCAATAGAAAACGTGATTTTAAAAAGGATCCATGATGATGTAGCATGCATGGCCATTCAATTCTCGGATCAAACGGACAACCAATGCAAAAGCCGAAAAAGGTCAGGCTCGGAATAATGCGAAATTTGGTAAGTCAATGGAAAACATGATTTTATGAAGGGTCCGAGATGATGTAGCATGCATCACCATCTGATTCTCGGATCAAACATATGGGCAACATATATGCCAAAAAGGGGCCCAACTTGGAATCACGCGAAATTTGGTGGGTCAATAGAAAACGTGATTTTAGGAAGGATCCATGATGATGTCACATGCTTGGCTATACAATTCTCTAATCAAAAGGGCAGGCAATGCAAAAGCCGAGAATAGGTCAGTCTCAGAATCGCGTGAAATTTGGTTGGCCAATAGAAAACATAATTTTAAGACGGATCCATGATGATGTCACATGCATGGCCATACAATTCTCAGATCAAAAAGGCAGGCAATACAAAATTGAAAAATAGGTCGAGCTTGGAATCGTGAGAAATTTGATGGGTCAATAGAAAACGTATTTTAGGACGGATTCAGGATGACATAGCATGCATGGCCATACAACTTTTGGATCAAACGGACAGGCAACACAAAAGCCAAAAATCAACCCAGCATGAAATCGCGTGAAATTTGGTGGGATAATAGAAAACATGATTTTAAGAAGGCTCCATGATGATATAACATGCGTGGCCGTAGAATTCTCAGATCAAACGGACAGGCAATGCAAAAGTTAAAAACAAGCAGGGCTCAAAATCGCATAAAATTTGGCGGGTCAATAGATAATGTCATTTTAGGACGAATCCATATTATGTAGCATGCATGGCCATACAATTCTTGGATCAAACAGGCAGGCAATGCAAATGCCAAAAATAGGATAGATCCATGATGATATAGCATGCATGGCCGTACAATTCTCAGATCAAACGGACAGGTAATGCAAAAGCCAGAAAAATGGGCCAGGCTCAGAATCGTGTGAAATTTTGATAGGTCAATAGAAAACATGCCTTTAGGATGAATCCATGATGATATAGCATGCATGGCCATACAATTCTAGGATCAAATGATCAAGCAATGCCATTGCCAAAAAGGGGTCGAGCTCGGAATCGCGTGAAATTTGGTGGGTCAATAGAAAACGTGATTTTAGGGCGGATGCATGATGATGTAGCATGCATGGCTATGCAATTCTCGGATCAAATGGGCAGTCAATGCAAAAAACCAAAAATGGCCTTGGCTCAGAATCGCGTGAAATTTGATGAGTCAATAGAAAACGCGATTTTAGGAAGGATCGATGATGTTGTACCATTCATGGCCATACAATTCTCGAATCAAACGGACATGCAATACAAAAGCCAAAAAGGGCCAGGCTCGAAATCGAGTGAAATTTGGTGGTTCATTAGAGATGAGATTTTAGAGAGGATCCACGATGAGGCATAATGGATGGTAATACAATTCTTGGATCAAACGGATAGGCAGTGCAAAAGCCAAAAATAGGTCGAGCTTAGAATTGCGTGAAATTTTTTCAGTCAATATTAAACGTGATTTTGGGACGGATCCATGATGATGTAGCTTATACAATTCTCGGATCACATGGACAGGCAATGCAAAAGCCAATAACGGGTCGGGGTCGGGGTCAGAATCGGTTGTAATTTGGTGGGTTAATAGAAAACATGATTTTAGGACGGGTCCGTGATGATGTAGCATGCATGGCCATTCAATTCTCGAATCGAACGGACAGCCAATGCAAAAGCCAAAAAGGGCTGGGCTCAGAATCGCACGAAATTTGATGGGTCAATAGCAAACGTGATTTTATGAAGGATCCAGGATGATATAGCATGCATTGCCATCCGATTCTCGGATCAAACAGACAGGCAATAAAAAATCCAAAAATGGACCAGCCTCGAAATAGTGTGAAATTTGGTGGGTTAATAGAAAGCGTGATTCTAGGTAGGATCCATGATGATGTAGCATGCATGGCTATACAATTCTCGGATAAAACGTATAGGCAATGCAAAAGCCAAAAACGAGCCGGGCTTAGAATCGCGTAAAATTTGGCGGGTCAATAAAAAATGCAATTTTAGGAAGGATTCATGATGATGTAGAAAGCATGACCATACAATTCTCAGATCAAACGGACGGGTAACGTAAATGCCAAAAACTGGCTCGACTCAGAATTCCGTGAAATTCAGTGGGTCAATAGAAAACGTGATTTTAGGACGAATCTGTGATGATGTAGCATGCTTGGCCATAAAATTCTCGGATGAAACGAGCGGGCAATGCAAAAGTCAAAAACATGTCGGTCTCAAATCGCGTGAAATTTGGTCAGTCAGTAGAAAACGTAATTTTAGGAAGGATCCATGATGATGTCGCATGCATGGCCATATAATTCTCGAATGAAAAAGATAGGCAATACAAAATCCAAAGATGGGCCGAGCTCGAAATCACGTGAAATTTGGTGGCTCAATAGAAAACTTATTTTTGGATGGATCCATGATGATGTAGCATGCATCGTCACAGAACTCTCAAATCAAACGGACAGGCAATACAAAAGCCAAAAACAGGCCTACCTCGAAATCGCATGAAATTTGGTGGGACAATAGAAAACGTGATTTTAAGCAGGTTCCATGGTGATGTAGTATGCGTGGCCGTACAATTCTTGGATCAAATGGACAGGCAATGCAAAAGCCAAAAATAGGCAAGGCTTGAAATCGCATTAAATTTGGTGGGTCGATAGATAACGTGATCTTAGGACGAATCCACGATGATGTTGCATGCATGGCATACAATTCTTGGATCAAACGAGCAGGCAATGCAAAAGCAAAAAATAGGCCAGGCTTGGAATCGCATGAAATTTGCTGGGTCAACAGAAAATGTTATTTTAGGATGGATCCATGATGGTATAGCATGCAAGACCATACAATTCTCGAATCAAACAGACAGGTAATTCAAAAGCCAAAAATGGGCTGGGCTCGGAATCGCGTGAAATTTGGTTGGTCAATAGAAAACATGATTTTAGCAAGGGTCCATGTTGATGTAGCATGCATGGCCATACAATTCTCGGATCAAACAGACAGGCAATGCAAAAGCCAAAAATGGGCCAAGCTCGGAATCGCGTGAAATTTGAATAGGTTAATAAAAACGTGGCTTAAGGACAGATCCATGATGATGTACTATGCATGGCCGTACAATTCTAGGATCAAACAATCAGGCAATGCAAAAGCCAATAGGGGCTCGGGCTCGGGCTCGGAATCGCATGAAATTTGATGGGTCAACAGAAACTGTGATTTTAGGATGGATCCATGATGATGTAACATGCATGGCCATACATTTCTCGGATCGAATGGACTGGCAATGCGAATACGAAAAACGGGTTAGGCTCGGAATCGCGTGAAATTTGGTGGATCAATAGAAAACGTGATTTTATGAAGGATCCATGATAATGAAGCATGCATGGCCATACAATTCTTGGATCAAACGGGAAGACAATACAAAAGCCAAAAAAGGGCCAAGTTCAGAATCGAGGGAAATTTGGTTGTTCATTAAAGATGTGATTTTAGGAAGGATCCACGATGATGTAGCATGCATGGCCATACAATTCTCTAATTAAACGGACAAGCAATGCAAAACCCAAAAATGGGTCGGGCTCAAATTCGCGTGAAATTTGGTCGGTCAATAGAAAATGTGATTTTGGGACGAATCCGTGATGATGTAGCTTGCATGGCCATACAATTCTCAGATCAAATGGACAGGCAATGCAAAAGCCAAAAACAGGTCGGGGTCGGAATCTCGTGTAATTTTGTGGGTCCGTAGAAAACACGATTTGAGAACGAATCCATGATAATGTAGCATGCATAGCCATACAATTCTCGGATCAAAGGGATAGGCAATGCAAAAGCCAAAAACAGGCTGGGCTCAAAATTCCGTGAAATTTGGTGGGTCAATAGAAAAAGTGATTTTTGTACGAATCCATGAAGATATAGCATGCATGGCTATACAATTCTCGGATCAAATGAACAGTCAATGCGAAAGCAAAAAACGGGTCGGGGTCGGAATCGTGTTAAATTTGATGGGTCAATAGAAAACGTGATTTTAGGATAGATCCACGATGTTTTAGCATGCATGGCCATACAATTCTCGGATCAAACGGACATGCGATGCAAAAGTCAAAAAACGGGCCATGCCAGGAATCACGTGGAATTTGGATGGGTCAACAGAAAACATGGTTTTTGGATAGATCCATGATGATGTAGCATGCGTGGCCATACAATTCTAGGATCAAGCGGACAGGCAATGCAAAACGTTAAAAAGGGCCAGGCTCGGAATTGTGTGAAATTTAGTGGGTCAATAGAAAATTTGATTTTAGGACAGATCCATGATGATGTAGCATGCATGACCATACAATTCTTGGATCAAACAAACTGGTAATGTAAAAGCCAAAATTGGGTTAGGCTCAAAAACGCGGGAAATTTGGTCGGTCAATAGAAAATGTGATTTTGGGAAGTATCCTTGTTAATGTAACATGCATAACCAAACAATTCTTGGATCAAACGTATACGCAATGAATAAGCAAAAAAATGAGTCATGCCTAGAACCGCCTGAAATTTGGATGGGTCAATAGAAAATGTGGTTTTAGGATGGATCCATGATGATGTAGCATGCATCGCCATACAATTCTAGGATGAAACGGACAGGCAATGCAAAAGCTGAAAAGGGGCGAGTTTCAGAATTGCGTGAAATTTGGTGGGTTAATAGAAATCGTGATTTGAGGATGGATCCATGATGATGTAGCTTGCATGACCATATAATTCTCGGATCAAACGGACAGGTAATGCAGAAGCCAAAAATAGGTCGGGCTCGAAAACGCATAAAATTTGGTCGGTCAATAGAAAACTTGATTTTAGCAAGGATCCTTGTTGAGGTAGCATGCATAGCCATAATATTCTTTGATCAAACGGACAGGCAATGCTAAAATCAAAAAATGGGCCAGGCTCGTAGTCGTGTGAAATTTGGATGGGTGAATAGAAAACGTAGTTTTAGGACGGATCCATGATGATGTAGCATGCGTGGCTGTAGACGCACCCTTGGGCTTTGCTACTACAGTTCGGACTCAAATGTCACGGTTCTGAATCTAATCCCGCAAAGTGCAATGCGATACCGATAAATCACCAATGAGTCCAAATCCGGCAAATCGTTTTGGAAAATTGATTTTTAAGAAAGAAGTGCCAAACATGGACTACTTTGTCAGATACAGAGTCGCCACCTAAATATTTTATTTTTGGAGAAATTTAGGAAACCCTGACTCGTGCCTAAGGCCACGTGTCCGTCGTCACCAAAGTTGTCTGGGCTCGGGAACTTGGGTACGATTGGGGAAGGTCATCTATGAGCACCCCCGCTCGCCTGAACAAAGATTGGTCTGTACTAAACATGATATCTTGTTTTTGAAAACATATGCGTTCTTATTCCGGTTAATTAGCTAGAATTACTATGTGATGCGCACAATACATAAGTATAGACTAGATCGCCTAATTTGGAACAAAGCATCGCATATCCGTTTGTTTGGAAATGGTTTGAAGTTTGCTACTCGCAAGTAGGCTAAAATGCGGATTTCAATGAATCGTTCCAATTCAAGTAATCCAACCTTCACCCACAGGCATTCAGGCAGTTATATCAGATAAGCAATTAGCCTCATGGCAAGCATGCAGTCATGGCAAAACTCACACTCATGCAAGATGCTAAAGCATAAACACTCACAGTGTACTCCGAGCCAAAACAAAGAACTAGTTAGAAATCATGCATGATCCTAGTTCATGTTGAAATGGCTAATGCATCGCATGCAAAGTGCAACTAGAGTAGGCTCGGCTAATCTAAAATGGCATGTGTGATGCGACAATTCGATACATGTATTCAACTTGGAATTGAAATACAATGCAGTTAGTATGATGCGCCGAGCCCGGTGCATGCAATACAAATGAATGATGCAGACATGCAAGCATAAGGATGCTAATTGAAATATGCCCTAGAACTAACCATCATAAGCGGTTTAAGTAAAAGGGAGAAAGACGTGGGGTTGGAAGACATGCATCACATACACGTACGCTTATTACAACAATTGGCTCTCTCGAGAAAGAGACCGAAAGAATAATACAAATTAACTAATTAACTAACTAACGAGCTAATTAATTAATTACACAACCAAATGGAAATAAATAACAATTCTAAGTTATTAAAACACTGAAATGGCCTCGAGATGAGGGATGAATGCATGCTCGGTCGGCTTCGCTCGGAAATCCATCGCCATGCTTCATGTTGCCTCTATTTGCACTGCTCTGTACCTCTGAAAATTGTGCCAACTTCTGTGACACTTCTAAACCACCTTGTGGGCATACTGAGAGGTCATCGACCAAGAGATGATGCCATCGGCCATGGGAAATTGGTCATCGACCAAAGCTAAGGCTCTCAGCCAAATGTTTGTAGCCGGTCGGCACTGAATATGGTCGGTCGACCATTTCTTCCTGCAGACTACTCCTGTTGCTGCAGCAGAGGATCAACAGAGCATGGCAATGCATTTACAAGACAATGTTTGCACCACTACACCCCTTATCATGTTTAAGACTCAAAGGTGTGTAGTTCTCGACTCTCGGACCATCAATCACGCATTTCAATGCATGATGGCCAAAGGAGCCAAGTGTGCAATTCAATATCAAATGAAATGCACAAAAAACACATAAGGGGCCCCAACCTCTATCATGCTTGATCAAGAGGCAAGAGAATGCACACACAATGCAATGCAACCTAAGCATGCAAGCATACAATATGCAATAGGCATACAACCTAAATATGCAAACATACATAGCATGCAACAACATGCAAAATGAAACAAGCATGCAACAACATGGTAAGATGGACTTAAACCAAAATGGGCTACTCTCAAACATGCCCAAATCAGTGGCCAAAGTGATGAAACAAAGGCATGAAATACACATACAAACATGCATGCTAATTAGCCTAAAGACTAAGGCATAAAAGGGCAACTCTTAAGCACACTTAAAAGAGACAAATATGGACATGTGACAAACATGTTAAGCTCTGCAATCATGCAAGGGATGATGCCAAATCAACCAAATAATCATAAGCATGGAGTGCATGAGGCTTAAAGCTTAAGACTAGTAAAGGGACTTGAGCCAAGGCCATACAAAACAAGCAGCATATGACAAGTATAACCCACAACAGTCCCAAGGCATGCCAAAGTGAGCCTAAAACATGTATTGAATGAGACCAAAACATGCTAGGAAGGCAAGCACTAAACATGAAGCATGCAAAGCTACAAAGGGGTGTTACACTACACCTAATACAACCAAACATGGCATGATTTAAGCAACCAAAATCAGAGTTATGGCATGTTAAAACAAGACCAAAAACACATTAAAATGACATCCTAGAGGCCTAAACATGGAGGCATGCGCAATGACCATTTCATGAGGCATAAAACATCAACTCTTTAAAGCATTAAAGGAGTGATAAGTGCAAGTGTATGAGCATACTATATGGACTGAAATAACATAACAAGTGATGCCAAACCACTAAAATGGCCCAAGTAAAGCATGCTAGAGACTTGGACACTCAAAGTTAACAAGCTAAAATGCATGGTGGCTATACAAAGCATGGCATACATGGTTAAAACAACTCAAATCAGAGCTTAAGCATGCTATAACAAGGCTAAAAGCTTCATGGAGTCGAGCCAAAATCATGCTAGAATGACATGTTACAACATGATACATGTTAAGGCAAATGAAAGGAATGCAAGACAAGTATATGGAGCATATAAGAGGCCGTTAAACCAACCTTAGACAGAGGTAAAACATGGCCAAATAACACCAAATACTTGCTGAAATGGAGCTAAAATAAGCTAAGCAAACATGCTACCAATATAAGCCATTTATACTAGCATACAAGACAACAAGGAGAGGAGATGACCCTCTCCTATTTAGGACTCCAAAACCACCTTCCCACCACTGAAAATCCTCTGGATTTCAGTGGTAGGAAGGTCATGCAAAGCCAAGAACAAGAGCCAAAAGGAATGGCCTAAAATAAGGCCAAACAAGGCCTAAGAGGGGGTAAACAACCCCAAACCAAAAAGTGACCTTAAACAAAGGTCTAAAGCTTGTAAAATCAAAACTTTTATCAGTTAAGAGTTAAGCTTAAAACAATAAGCAAAAAGGGCTAAAAGCTTAAACAAGAATAGGGTATTAAAAGCAAGTTTACTCACCCTTGTAGAACATCTTCAAGAACAAAGCTCCAACAACTTTTCCAAGCTTAAACCACTCCAAGAACTCTGAAACTAACCCTCAAGTGCCTCAACAACAAGAGGATGGTGTATTGCTAGGTGTTTGTGTGCAATAGTGAGACAAAATCACACTTCAAGGCACAAAATACACACACAAATCAAAAGAGAAGGAGATATAGAGATAGATAGATACAACTTCTCTAACCCTAAATTTCAGAACCTCTGAGAAGGGAGGAGGAGCTCCCTTCTTATAGAAATCCAATTCCAAGGCTTCTTGGAGAAGCTAAGTCAAGAGGCAAATCCCTCCATACACGTGTATGGAGAGGGGGAATTGTGGATGCCAACTGTGACAGCTGGCATAAAATATCTGCATAAAGCATACGAACAGGGTTCGGCCAGAAAACATGGCCGATTGACCAACACAAGGGCCGGCCGACCAAAAAGAGTGCCGATCGGCCAACACTTTTGGCCAATGGCAAGAAAACAAGGCTGATGGCTTCATGCCTTGGCCGATGAGTTGAGGGGATGGCAAACAAGCCACCATCTTCCCTCAAAAGCAAAGACACAAATGTTTGGTCTACAACCAAGCACAAAATAGACAAGTTGAGAGATCTTCAGGCAAGGCGCGCGGCCGAGGCCTCCGGGAACTCAAAACGAACACAGGCATGGATGATCATCGAGTGTTCAAACGATGACGTCTAAGTCTTGAGGACGGTCAAAAATGGGGTGTCTATAGTGGCCAAATAATTCTAGGATCAAACGATCAAGGAATGCAAAAGGCAAAAAGGAGTCGGGCTTGGAATTGATAGAAAACATGATTTTAGGACGGATCCATGATGATGTAGCATGCATGGCCATACAATTCTCGGATCGAATGGACAGGCAATGTAACAACCAAAAATGGCCTCTGCTTGGAATCGCGTGAAATTTGGTGGGTCAATAGAAAACGTGATTTTAGGAAGAATCCACGATGATGTAGCATGCATGGCTATACAACTCTCAGATCAGACGTACAGGCAATGCAAAAGCCAAAAAAGGGCCAAGCTAGGAATCGCATGGAATTTGGTGGATCGTTAAAGACAAGATTTTGGGCAGGATCCATGATGATGTAGCATGCATGGTTGTATCACTCCCGGATCAGACAGACAGGCAATGCAAAAGCCAAAAATGGGCCTGGCTTAGAATCATCTAAAATTTGGTCGGTCAATAGAAAACGGGATTTTGGGATGGATCTTTGATGATGTAGATTGCATGGCCATACAATTCTCGGATCAAATGGACAGGCACTAAAAAAGCCAAAAACAGGTTGGGGTTGGAATCGCGTGTAATTTGGTAGGTTAATAGAAAACGTGATTTTAGGACGGATCCATGTTAATGTAGCATGCATGGCCATACAATTCTTGGATCAAACGGACTGGCAATGCAAAAGCCAAAAAATAGGTTGGTCTCGGAATCGTGTGAAATTTGGTGGGTCAATAGAAAATGCGATTTTTAGACGAATCAACGAAGATGCAGCATGCATGGCCATACAATTCTTGGATCAAATGGACAAGCAATGCAAAAGCCAAAAACGGGGTCAAGGTCGAAATCGCGTCGAATTTGGTGGGTCAATAGAAAACGTGATTTTAGGACGGATCCACGATGATTTAGCATGCAAGGCTATACAATAGTTGAATCAAAGAAACAAGCAATGCAAAAGCCAAAAATGGGTCGGGCTCGAAACCGCGTGTAATTTGGTGGGTCAATAGAAAACGTGATTTTAGGATGAGTCCAAGATGATGTAGCATTCATGGCCATACAATTCTTGAATCAAATGAACGGGCAATGCAAAAGACAAAAATAGGCCAGGCTCGGTATCACTTGAAATTTGGTAGGTCAATAGAAAACATGCTTTTAGGATGAATCCATGATGACATAGCTTGCATGGTCATATAATTCTCAGATCAAACGGACAAGCAATGGAAAAGCCAAAAACGGGTCAGGCTCGGAATCGCGTGTAATTTGGTGGGTCAATAGAAAACGTGATTTTAGGACGAATCGAAGATGTTGTAGCATTCATGGCCATACAATTCTCGAATCAAACAGACAAGCAATGCAAAAGCAAAAAACGGGATGCGCTAGGAATCGCGTGAAACTTGGTGGATCAATAGAAAACTTGATTTTAGGACAGATCCATGAAGATGTAGCATGCATGGCCATTCAATTCACAAATCAAATGGACAGACAATGCAAAAGCCAAAAATGGGATAGGTTCGGAATTGCGTGAAATATATTGGGTCAATAGAAAACTTAATTTTATGAAGGATCCATGATCATGTAGTATGTGTGGCCATACAATTCTCGGATCAAACGGACAGGCAATGCAAAAGACAAAAACGAGTCGGGCTCGGAATCACATGAAATTTGGTGGGACAATAGAAAATGTGATTTTGAGAATGATCCATGATGATGTAGCATGTATGGTTATACAATTCTTGGATAAAACGGACACGCAATAAAATCGTCAAAAATGGGTTAGGCTCGATATCCGTGAAATTTGGTTGGTTAATAAAAAATGTGATTTTAAGAAGGATCCATAATGATGTAGCATGCATGGCCATACAATTCTCAGATCAAATGGACAGACAATGCAAAAGCCTTAAATGGGCTGGGCTCAAAATCACGTGAAATTTGGTGATTCAATAGAAAACCTGATTTTAAGAAGGATCTGTAATGAAGTGGCATGCTTGGCCAATCAATTCTCGGATCAAACGAACAGCCAATGCAAAACCAAAAAGGTTCGCCTTTGGAATCGTGTGAATTTTGTTTTGTTAATAGAAAACGGGAATTTAGGAAGCATCCATCATGATGTAGCATGCATGGCCATTCCAATTCTCAAATTAAACAGACAAGCAATACAAAAGCCAAAAATGGGCCAACCTCAGAATCGCATGAAATTTGGGAGGTCAATAGAAAACGAGATTTTAGGAAGGATCCATAATGATGTAGCGTTCATGGCCATACAATTCTCGGATCATATGGACAGGCAATGCAAAAGCCAAAAACGGGCCGGGCTTGGAATCACGTGAAATTTGGTGGGTCAATAGAAAATGTGATTTTAGGAAGGATCCACGATGATGTAGCATGTATGGCCATAAAATTCTCTGATCAAACGGACTGGCAACGCAACTGCCAAAAATAGATTGGACTCAGAATCGCGTGAAATTTAGTGGGTCAGTAGAAAACATGATTTTTGGACGGATCCACGATGATGTCGCATGCATGACCATACAATTCTCAGATCTAATGGACAGGCAATGCAAAATCCAAAAATGGGCCGGGCTCGAAATCGCGTGAAATTTGGTGGGTCAATAGAAATCGTGATTTTAGGATGGATCCATGATGATGTAGCATGCAGGGCCATATAATTCTAGGACCAAACGGATAGGCAATGCAAAAGCCAAAAACAGGTCGGCCTCGGAATAGTGTGAAACTTTGTGGGTCAATAGAAAATGTGACTTTAGAACGGATCCATGATAATATAGCATGCATGGCGATACAACTCTCGGATCAAATAGACAGGTAATGTAAAATCCAAAAAATGGGTCGGGCTCTGAATCGCGTGAAATTTGGTCGGTCAATAGAAAACGTGATTTTTGGAAGCATCCATGATGGTGTAGCATGCATGGCCATACAATTGTCAAATCAAACAGACAGGCAATACAAAAGCCAAAAAATAGGCTAGGCTAAGAATCGCTGAAATTTGGTGGGTCAATCAAAACGTGATTTTGGAAAGGATCCATGATGATGTAGCATGCATGACCATACAATTCTCGGATCAAATGGATAGGCAATGCAAAAGCCAAAAACAGGCTGGGCTCGGAATCTCGTGTAATTTGGTGGGTCAAAAGAAAACGTAATTTTAGGACGGATCTAAGATGATATAGCATTCATGGCCATACAATTCTAAAATCAAACGGATAGGCCATGCAAAAGCCAAAAACAGGTGGGGCCCAGAATCGCGTGAAATTTGGCCAGTCAATAGAAATCATGATTTTAGGACGAATCCATAATGATGTAGCATGCATGGCCAAACCATTCTCGGATCAAACGGATAAGCAATGGAAAAGCCAAAAACAGGTCGAGCTCAGAATCGCGTGTAATTTGGTGGGTCAATAGAATACGTGATTTTAGGACGAATCCAAGATGATGTAGCATTCACGGCCATGCAATTCTCGAATCAGATGGACTGGCAATGCAAAAGCCTAAAACGGGCTGGGCTCGGAATCACGTGAAATTTGGTGCGTCAATAGAAAACGTGATTTTAGAACGGATCCATGAAGATGTAACATGCATGGCCATTCAATTCTCGAATCAAACGTACAGGCAATGCAAAAGCCATAAATGGGTCGAGCTCGAAATCACGTGAAATATAGTGGGTCAAAGGAAAACTTAATTTTAGGAAGGATCCATGATCATGTAGTATGCATGGCCATACAATTCTCGAATCAAACGGATAGGCAATGCAAAAGTCAAAAACAGGCCGGGCTTTGAATAACGTGAAATTTAGTGGGACAATAGAAAACATGATTTTAAGAAGGATCCACGATGATGTAGCATGCATGGTTATGCATTTCTCGAATAAAACAGACAGTTAATGCAAAAGCCTAAAACGGGCCGATCTCTAAATAGCTTGAAATTTGGTGGCTCAATAGAAAACGTGATTTTAACAAGGATCCATGATGATGTAGCATGCATGGCCATTCAATTCTCGGATCAAACGGACAGCCAAGACAAATACCAAAAAGGCTCGGATTCAGAATCATGCAAAATTTGTTGGGTCAATAGAAAACATAATTTTTTGAAGGATCCATGATGATGTAGCATGCATAGACATCCAATTCTCATATCAAACGGACAGGCAATACAAAAGCCAAAATCGAGCTGGGGTTGGAATCGTATGAAATTTGGTGGTTCAATAGAAAACGTAATTTTAGGAAGGATCGATGATGATGTAGCATACACGGCCAAACAAATCTCGGATCAGACAGATTGGCAATGCAAAAGCCTAAAACGGACCGAGATCGGAATTGCGTGAAATTTGGTGGGTCAATAAAAAATATGATTTTAAGAAGGATCCATTATGATGTAGCATGCATGGCCATAGAATTCTCGGATCAAACGGACAGGCAACGCAAATGCCAAAAATGGGCCAGACTCAAAATCACGTGAAATTTCATGGGTCAATAGAAAACGTGATTTTAGGACGGATCCATGATGATGTAGCATGCATTGCCATACAATTCTCGAATCAAACGAACGGGCAATGCAAAAGCCAAAAATATGTTGGGTTCGGAATCGCATGAAATTTTGTAGGCTAATACAAAACGTGATTTTTGGACGAATCCATGAAAATGTAGCATGCTTGCCTATACAATTCTCGGATCAAAGTAACCGGCAATGCAAAAGCCGAAAACAGTCTGGGCTGGGAATCGCGTGAAATTTGGTTGGTCAATACAAAACGTGATTTTTTGACGAATCCAAGAAAATGTAGCATGCATAGCCATATAATTCTGGAATCAAACAAATAGGCAATGCCAAAGCCGAAAATGGGTTGTGCTCAGAATCGCGTGAAATTTGGTGGGTCAATAGATAACGTGATTCCAGGTTTGATCCATGATGATGTAGCATGCATGGCCAAACAAGTCTCGGATCAAACGGACAGGCAAGGCAAAAGCCAAAAATGGGTCAGGCTTTAAATCGTGTGAAATTTGGTGGATTAATAGAAAACTTGATTTTAGGACGGATCCATGATGATGTAGCATGCATAGCCATACAATTATCGGATCAAATGGGCAAGCAATGCAAAACCCAAGAACAGGCTGGGCTCGGAATTGCATGAAATTTTGTTGGTCAATATAATACGTGATTTTAGGACGGATCCTTAATGATGTAGCATGCATGGCTATATAATTCTCGGATCAAATGGGCAGGCAATGCAAAAGCCAAAATTAGTCCAGGCTCAAAATCACGTGAAAGTTGGTGTGTCAATAGAAAACATGATTTTTGGATGGATCTGTGATGATGTAACATGCATGGGCATCCAATTCTTGGATCAAACGGACAAGTAATGTGAAAGCCAAAAATCGTTCGGGTTCGGAATCGCGTGAAATTTGATGGGTGAATAGAAAACATGGTTTTATGATGGATCCATGATGATATAGCACGAATGCTATATAATTCTCGGATCAAATGGACAAGGAATGCAAAAGGAAAAATCGGGCCAGGCTCAGAATCACGTAAAATTTGGTGGGTTAATAGAAAACGTTATTTTCGGACGAATCCATGATAATGTAGCATGCATCGCCATACAATTCTCAAATCAAACGGACATGCAATGCAAAAGCCAAAAACGGGAAGGGCTCAGAATCTCGTGAAATTTGGTGGGTCAATAGAAAACGTGATTTTGTGACGGATCCATGATGATGTAACATGTATGGCCATACAATTCTCAGATCAAACGGAGAGGCAATAGAACAGCCAAAAACTAGCCAGGCTTAGAATTGGGTGAAATTTTGTGGGTCAATAGAAAACGTGATTTTAGAACGGATCCATGATGATGTAACATGTATGGCCATACAATTCTCGAATGAAATGGACAAGCAATGCAAAAGCCAAAAATAGGTTGGGCTCAGAATCGCGTATAATTTAGTGGGTCAATAGAAAACGTGATTTTAGGAAGGATCCATGTCGATGTAGCATACATGACCATACAATTCTTGGATCAAACGCAGAGGCAATGCAAAAGTCAAAAACGGGCCGAGCTCGAAATCGAGTGAAATTTGGTAGGTCAATAGAAAATGTAATTTTAGGAATGATCCAAGATAATGTAGCATGCACGGCCATACAAATCTCAGATCAAATGGACAGGCAATGCAAAAGCCAAAAATGGGTCAGGCTCGGAATCACGTGAAATTTGGTGGGTCAATAGAAAACATGAGTTTAGGACGGATCCATGATGATGTAACATGCATAGCCATACAATTCTCGAATCAAACAGACCGGCAATGCAAAATCCAAAAACGGGTCGAGCTTGAAATCGTGTAAAACTTGGGGTCAATAGAAAACATAATTTTAGGACGGATCCATGATGATGTAGCATGCATGGCCATACAATTCTCGAATCAAATGGACAGGCAATGCAAAGGCCAAAAACAGGTCGTGCTCAAAATCACATGAAATTTTGGGGGTTAATAAAAGTCACCTAAAGTCGGTTTTTTTTTTTTTTTTTTTTTTAATGGCCACTAAATATTTAGTCGCCAAAATTTCTTTTTCATTTTATTATTATTACTAATATTATTATTATTATTATTATTATTATTATTGCTACTAACTATTTAGTCGCTAAATATATTTACTTCTTTTTTGGCTACCAATTGTTGTACTGTTAAGATACACAATACTGTGTGACCAAAGTAATACATTGTTGTTTAGCTTTGTATGATTATTTCTGAATGTAAATATTAGCATTAATTAATGATGTGATGATCACAACACCAATGTGAACATTCTCGCCATGTAATAATCATGTAAAAATCATGCAGAACTCTTACAATAATCAGTGATATGTGAACATTCGCATTATGCTATAATCATGCAATTATCAGTCTACATTGCACATTATATGCAACCATAACATTCTTCTTATGTAGAAATTCATATCACCAAATGTAAAATATTAAAATCTGATAATTCACGACAACAATGACTTCAGTAGATGTGAATGTTCACATTTACTAAAATACCTAACCAATAAGCATACATACACATGAATACAAAATATCATATCAATCCATCTTGAAATAAAAAGTTGAATCAAACTGTAATCAATTATTGAACAATTTTGAACATACATCCCACCAAACATTACTGAACATGAATCCTTACCAAACGCATACCTACATGCAGTTGCAAAACAAAGGGGGTGTTTGGCAAGTTGGGTTTGGGCTATTTTTTCGCTAAAATTTACAAAAAGACAAAATATGCTAAAATAGCCAATAAGATAAAATCACATCAAACCTATAATCATTTTACTTTTTCTCTCATAAATATCGCATCCAACTACAAAAAAATCTAATCATCTTCCCAAACACTTAAGTTTTGGCCTACTAAAATAGCCAAAACTAAAATAGCCAACTTTCCAAGCATGCACAAAAACGGTGCTAATCTTGCCCTTACAATCTCTAAATGGAAGAAAATAAAGTTTCGAACTGCAACAATAGAATAACATAGAGTTTTGAACTACAATAATGAAAGAACACAGAGTTTCAAACCACAATAATGGAAGAACATAGAGCTTTGAACCACAACAATGGAAGAATCATGATGATGATAATGAGCTCTCATGGCGTTTCTTTCTGGGTTTGTTTTGTTTTGTTTCTTTCTTTGATGATCATCACCCAATTTATCTCTCCAGCTTTTTGTTATTTTGTGATTTCCCCCAATTTTCAAAAGGAAACGTGAAGATTGCAATTGTGTGTAATACTTACTATCAAAAATAAAAACAAAGGGTATATTATTTCCAAAAATATTATAAATAAGGAAAAAAAAAAGGATCACCTGATATACAAGTCTAAATATATGAGACTAGGTGGAACATACGAGAATTTTATGGATTTATTGGACTATAAGTCCTCTAAATGGGATTTATAAATAAATCTCTCTATTTGGAATTCACTAAAGGTGAGTGGATTGTCAAAAACTTGATATTTTTTTATTCGTTTATTATTGATGTATTGGGGATGTTTATGTGCACTCATTTCATTCATATGAATAATAAACACCAAAGAGTCCAAATCTGGAAAATCTTTTAGAAAATCGATTTTGAATCAAAAATGCCAAAAATGGACTATTTTGCCAAATACAGAGTCGCCGCCTAAATATTTTTGGAAAATTTAGGAAACCCATGACTTGTGCCAAAGGCCACGTGTCCGTAATCACCAAGATTGTATCGGCTCGAGAACTTCGGTACGAGAGGGGAAGGTCATGAATTGAGCACCCCCACTAGCCCAATCAAAGATCGGCCTCTACTAATCATGATGTGATTCTTATTTACATTATATGCTCTTGTTTCGGTTATTAGGCTAACTTACTATGTGAAGCACACACAAGTATAGACTAATTTGTAAAAATTGGAACATTTGATTTCATGTTTGTTTTTTAAAAGAGTTTGTGAATGTGCCACTGGAAGAAGTGGGCTCAAATATACATTAATCAAACTATCCCAATTCAAGCAACTAGCCTTCATCTACAGGCATTCAAACAGTTTATCAATTAAGCACTTAGCCTCATGGTGGACATGCTTTGACCTGGCAACACTAACGTACAATGCAATATGTTAAAACAAACAAAAGCTTACCTAGTACTCCAAGCCAAAAAAGATGATAGAGTTAGAATAATGCATGATTCTAACTATGCAATATGACTAATGCAACACATGCGATATGCAATTACTAGGCTCAGCTACTAATATGGCGTGTGAATCAATTTGATAGCATGCGGTCTAAGCACGTATTCAAAGAAGTATTAACTAACAATGCAAGTTAGAATGATGTGCCGAGCTCAATGCATGCAAGACAATGGATGCAAGGCATGAGAGATGCTAAACAAAACATGATACCCTAAACTAACCATCATAAGCAAGTCAATAAAAGAGAGAAAGACGTGGGTTATAAGACATACATATTATTACAATTGCGCCCTCACGCAGGAGGGTCCGAATAAGCTAACTAGGCTAGTTAACTAGCTATTACAAAATGAATTAACTAATTATTACAAACTGAATGAACTAACTATTCTAGCTAGTTATTACAAAACCAATAATTAATTAACTATTCTATGGAATTAACTAATTAATTACACTAATTAATTAATTACAAATTAGAATCTAATTAATTACAACATGAATACCACGTGAAAGAAGTAACTAAGCTAATTACTCTAACTACTCAGCCCCGGGAAGCAAGGAATGCTCATGCATGCACGGATTTCCACCCAAAAAGCCCACTGTTCTACTACCAGAATGCCTCTGTTACATAGTTAGAACATCTTTTCACCTCAGCCTCTACTCTGTTCTATTCCAAAAAGGTTACTGCTCAATTTGACAAAAGTGGCCGGCAGGCCAGAAGTGGTAGCTGGTCGACCACAACAAGTAGTCTGTCGTCCAGAAATAGTGGCCTGCCAGCCATTGAAGCTGGGTTCCCCCTTCTGCAACAGAAAGCATACATAGCACAAAACAGGGTATTCTCAAGGTATGTTTGTACACCTTACCCCTCCTTATCATCAAAACAGCTCAAAGGAGTGGCAAGCTCAATTCACAAGTCATGAATCGATGAAATTTCATTGCATGATGGCCTATGAACCAAGATGTACAAGTTCAATAAATGCAACAATAAAAGACTCTCAAACCTCCTCCCTATCATGGATTGATCAAGGGAAGTGGTTGACATTGACTCTTGAACCGTTCACATCACTAACAAGTATGAAACAACTCAAGACTCAATGGGTTCAATTAACATCCGATTGAACCCAAGTTGTTTTTATTATCTTGCATCACTTTTAGTCCCAATTTTATTAATTCATTTTAATTACCAACCATTCCTTTGTTAATTAAGTCCAAAAGTGAGCTTTAAGTCCTCTAATGGAAAGGAGTACCAAACCAAGAGTTGTTTTAGGCATAAGAGAAGTGTCATGCCGTTGGTAATGAACCCCCAAAGGGATTAAACCATTAAGCACAATACCTCAATCTCAAGCTTAAACAAACAAGTAGCTTGAAACAACTTTCAAAGAAAAGAAAAAGCCAAGAAATGAGGGAGGTTGCAGAGGTGATTAAAGGTGATGACAAGTATGGAAAGCAAGAAATAAACACTATCAACTCAAATTGGTTGGTGGCTAAAGCCTAAACCACCAAGCCTATGAGGACAATTACACTACAAGCATGCTATACAAAGCTCAAATGCAATGAACAACAAATAGTTCTAAAATAGTCCTAAAACATGCTGGAATTAAGACAAAAAAAAAAAAGCTAGAACAATAAGCTAAAACAGAGAGCATGTTAAGCTAGTAAGCAAGCACAAGGAGGGAACGCTATCCGCTCCATTTCTGGGATTTCAAAACATGATTTTAGCCACTGAAAAAGCTCTGAGATTCATTATTTAAAAGCTCAAAAAAAGTTCACAAAGAAGTGGGAAACACAAGGGCAAAGGCCTAAGAAATGAGGTACAAAGAAGGGTGATCCACCCCTCCACCCCTAATGGCCTTAAACCACAATTTCAACCCAAAAATATAGGTAATAAATAGCTTAAAAATAGCAAGAAAAGATGGAGAACAAGTGGTATAGAGATGGTACAAAAACACTAGAAGGTACACCCCTAAAAGATGAATGCTTCTTTGAGTTACAAACCACTAAATTCACACTCTCAAGTGCCTTAAGAGCTTAAATTCAAGCTCAAATAACCTCAGCAAGAAGCTCTCTAGGTTTGGTTTAGAGTGTTTAGGCAAAGGCTATGCAAGTTGCAAGAGAGAGAGAGAGAATTATAGAGAGGAATTTTCCAAAATTTGCTCTTCAAAAATGTTTTCTCACTCCTAATTTTTTCTAACCTTGAAACCAAGAGAGAAGGTCAAGTATATATAGAAAACATGAGCGTAGGTCAAAAATATCTATATACAAACAGCTGGTGTAGTGTAGAAACAGTTAGCAGAAAATATCTGCAAAAAATCTGCTTTTTGATACAAGTGGCTGGTAGGCAAGCTACTATTAGTGGCAGACAGGCCACTAGTGGGGGACACTTGGAAGGCCAAAACACTCAAAATGGCCAAATTTTGCACAACTGGCCGGTAGGTCACCATTAGTGGCCGGCCACAAAAATCTGCTTCTAGGTTCGATTTCAAGTAGGCACATCTCCCTCATCCGAACTTGGTTTTAGGTCATTCTTGAGTCTAAATTGAAGCCTCGGAAATCAACTTTCCAATGGAGGTGGCCACATATCTAAATTCTAAGTGTGCAAAGAGATATGCCTATTTTAGTTAAGGATGCTCATTTATGTCCTAATGGATTGATGCCCAACTTCTTCCCCAACTAATTGTCTTCCCTCCCCTCCTTATTTCTTCAACTCCAAACCTTTAAATAAGATGTTTTAAAGATTTTTTCAAGGCTACACCTCCCTTTCATTTATTTCCACTTTGTCCTTTCTCAATTTACCGAAAAATGCAATTTTTAACGAAATGTGAGCCTTAGAACATCATAGAAACATTTTCAAAAATATTTTGAAAGAGAGGGTTTTAAGGTCTAAAATAATTTTGGTCAAAATAGTTTTGGTCAAAAATGGGGTATAAGGTTGGGATTTAGAAGCTTTTTTTGCTGAAGAAATCAAACATTTGCACAGCATTACTTTCATCATCGAGTGATCAATCAGTGGCGCCCAAGTCTTAAGAGCGGTCAAAAATGGGTTGTCTACAGTAACTAGAGTGGCATAGGACAAGGCATAATAGACTTGCAAATTTGAATTTTTTCAGTCTAAAAGTTGATATGTTAAATTACTATATTTATAAGGACATGTTTCAGCGAAATGACCTAATCACCCATATACATACCTATCCTACCGTTATACACATATGTCTTCCCTCAAACCCAATTTCTTTAAACCTTCTCTTTCTCCTCATACCACCATCTCTCTCTTCATCTTATCTTCAATTTTCGTCGCTTCCCTTATCGTTGCCATCGATAATGTCTCTTCTTCCTTCTCTTCTTTTTGCATTGACTAAAACTCTGCTTTAGATCTAAGATTGCGACAGTCCAACATTGACTCCAATCTCATCGCCTCTGTTTCAAGCATAATTCCGCCTCCAACGAACAACTTCACAATCGCTTGATTTGACAGCTACACATGCATACTGCTCATCTCTATCTCTCTCTTCTCTTTCTCTAAGTTGGTTCCAATGTTGTTTGAATTGAAACTACACAACAATGGGTTGCATCGTTGTGAAAAAGGTAGAACGAGAGTGATAGTGGTAAAGTGAGGATGTTGCAGAGATGAGATTGAATTTGTATACAATTGTGTTGATGATGATGATGATGATAATGATGAGACAGTGCAACTTCAACCAGGAGGCATGGTACTGGTAATGGAGGAGCACCAGTGACACATCGCCTTCGACATATTGCACTCTGGGAAAATTTTTTGTTTCTTCTTCTTCTTCGCTTGAGTAGTCTAGCGAGTCATCTAGTACTTTTGCAGGTCTGAGATTCTGGGAGATGTTGAAGTTCACTCAAGTGTAAGAGTGGTTGCTCAAGCGGTCTATTCGAGATCAACAAGTATAAAACCTACTTTTTGTTTATTTTCTCTCACTTTTCTCTCTTTTCTCTTCCTCGCCTCTTCATGTCTGAAAACCCTAGCCACAAAACCTTTGATTTCACCTCATTACACCAAGGATCCACCATGGATCATGCAAGATTAGTGAAGGAGGAGTGAAGATCTTTCTTTTGACCCATTAAATCGCCGTTTCGTAGAGGTTTTGTTTGGGTCTTTCTAGGTAGCTCTCATCCTTGAGGTAAGGAGTTCTCTTAACTCTAATTATTTATGATTTCATATGATTATACTATATTATGGGAAGTATAGGTTGATTTGAGTTTGAAATCTTTGATTAAAATATGTTTTTATTCAAAAATGGGGTTTTCACTACAATTTTTGAAATATTTAGAATGTTTTGAGATATTGATGAGAAATATTTAATGATTATTGGATTTGATGATGAAATGAGGAAAATCCCCAATTTTCTTGAAACCTTATGTTTGGGATTTTGTTTTAAATGAGGGTTTGAATTAAATTGGTACTTTATGTTGAAATTTAAATTAATCTTCTTGAGTATTTGTATGTGGAATGAAATTTGTGTTATGATGATGTAAATGAAGGATTAAAGGAAGTTGATTTGGGTGGAAATCTGAAAATGTTGAAAGATTCAATGTGTGAATTGGTATATAATTAAAATTGATAACAGGAATGACTTGGAGATATGGAAATATATATGTATTTCATATTGTATTTATTTGTTGATTTTGTGTGTGATTGAATTGGACTTCAGTTAAGTTACAAGATTGTGAACTATTGCATTGCATTACATCCACAGGGTGATGGATTAAGTGTTGGGTTGTGTAATTGTGTGTGTGTAATTTTAGTACGTGTTGCGTGTATTGAGGTGCCCAAATGCCCTTCCGCGCTTGGAGGCCGGAGAATGTGGAAATGTAATTGGTATATGGTTAAGGTACCCAATTATCCTTCCATGCTTAGCACTGGTAAATGTGGGAGATATAGTTAAATAAATGTATTGGGTGTCCAATTACCCGTCTATGCTCGATGGCCGGTAAATATGGAGGTATTTTTGAAATGTAATGGGTGTCCAATTGCCCTTCTGTACTTGATAGCCAGAAAATGTGGAAGTGTTTTCAGAAATGTAAAAGGTACCCAATTGCCCTTTCGTACTTGGCGGCCAATAAATGTAAGGGTATTATGAGATGTGTTGGGATTTTATAAAATGGAAAAAGAGGTTTATCTCATAAAGAATTAAAGCCCAAGTGTTGAGTAAATCGTGGGTTTAAAGTTTATGTTGAGCATTGAATTTCAAACAAAGTTATAGGAGGCATTACATGAACATTTATATATATTGTGTTACATTTATTTCCCACTGGGTGCCAATGCTCACTCTCATTTTATGGGCTAGATATTCCCAAATTCTAGGTGACCAAGGTGTGACTTTAATTGTCGAGAAGCACATGGAGTTCTAGATGGAGCACTGAAGCTCCTTTGATGTTTTTTTGTTTTCAGCTAGCCAACTTACTTGCCAAGATAGTATTTTATTTCATTTGAGATCCAGGCTCTTAGCCTAGAAATGTGTAAGCCCCTAGGGCGATTTGATGTATATTTTATAGTTCCTTATATTGTACATTGTCGTAGTGTATAAAATGGCCCATTTACGAGAAATAAATGGTTTATGGATTTATAAATTTGTTATCTTTACTTCTCTAGATCTCATTAAGGTTGTGAAATTGAATCATAATAATAGATTGGTAACTTATAAAATGGTATTTAAATTTTCAAGGCACTCAAATCGGCAGCGTTTTGAAGCAAAAATCGGCGCGGGAGCCGACGAGAGTACGAGAAAATACGTCATTAAAACGAACGACAAGGTAGAAAGGAGTTTCAAGGTGAGGATTGTCGCAGTCATCGAGCACGGCGGAGATCTGGTTGGAGACTTGCTCCTAGGCCAGTGCGTCCGATTGTGTGTGAATCTGTGTTGGATCGATGAGTCCAGATAAGGATGAGACAATTTGAAAGGGTGGTGAAATTGCCGAGTGCAACGCCATAGTGGACTAGGTTGTGCTTATAGTCCTCCAACCTGATCACTGTCATCGATGATCGACATTGTAGAGAGAGGGGAAGAGAGAAAGAGGAGAGAGTATGAAAATACTCTTCTTCTTTTTTTCTTTTTCTTTTGTTTTCTCTATTTTCTGGACATTCATTGGGTTTTTTTGAGTTTTTATTGTTCTTTTGCCCATATTATTTTTACTCATTCTGTGGAAGTGTTGAAGAAGAAGAAGGTTGGGGACTGAAATTGAATGTGGAGGCCAACTTGACATTCGAAGGAAGTTGTTCGATGAAATATCCGAATGAAGTTTTGCTCATGGAATACAATGAGCGTAGATGACTTCTTTTCTTTTTTTTTTCTCTCTCCAGATTCTACTCTTAATCACGAATACTACAAAAACAGAAACAAAATAAAATAAATTAATTTTTGGGTTGAAAAAATCCAATAGATAGATGCAAATCAATACAAATTTGAACAGATGGGAGTTTAGTGAATTTCAATATATAGGAGCATGGTGAATTTCAACAGATGAAAAATATTTTAACAAATATGATCAAAATTTGAACATAAAATATCAAAAACTTGAATAGATAGGGAAAAAAAGTTGGATAGATAATAAAAATTAACACATTTCAACAGATAAGGGGAAAAATTGAACAAATAGGAGAAAAGATTGAACAGATAGATACAAATTTAAACAGATAGGTTCGAAAAAAATTGAACAAATAAAAAAATATCGACAGATAGGTTAAAGGGTAAAATTAGAAACAAAATATCTTCCAAAATAACAAAATGTATTTTTCATCACAATATTTTACAAAGAGTATACTTCGCATGTAAAAAGTAAGAAATATTTATAGGACCTCATGCCTTACACTCTCTTTAAAATGGACCTTTTACTAATTTTCTTTAATAAGAATTCATGTGTCATTTTAAGTTTGATACCGATTTCAAATTCCATTTGAAACAACTTTTAAATTACACATTCACCTCAATATGAGCTATTTATCTTTATCTTTTTCTTCTTTTTTTTTTTTCTTTTTTTTTTGACCGCCGCCGGGGGGGGGGTGTTAGAGAGTTCTAAATGAATTAGCCCTTTTAGTAATTATTTGAATTTAAGTTATTAACAAAATCTAATAGTAAAATTAACTTTGATCATTTAACAATTGTTTGAATTTAAGAAATAGAAAGAAGTGTATATATATGTGTATGGGCGTATAGTTTCTTATATTTTATTATTTTATTAAATAATATAAAAATTAATATTAATTTTATAAGTGGACCGATAAGGCTGGATTAGAATTTCTCATGCCGAATTCAATTAAAAAATTAAACAGACTCAAATCCTCAATCTAACCCAATCTTATAAATCAAATATTTATTCAAATTTTAAAAAGGATTTATTACATTTTTTGTTCTCAAAATATGAATCTCGTATCATTTTAGTCTCTAATATTTTAATTATACTAATTTAATTTTCAATATATAAAAATTTTTAATTTAGCCCTCAATATTTAAAATGTACCAGTGATTAATAAAAATATATAATTAACATTTTTAAAAGCTAAGGTGGGGTTATATGGTCCACTACACCCATACCCACCCCTACTTCAAAATGAAAAGACTTTCAAAAATATTTAAGACCCCCTTTTCCCCACTCCCTTTGACCCCCTTTGCTTTTGATTGGTCCATTTTTCTTTTCTTTTTTTTCTTTTTTTCTTCTCTCCCAATCCCCAACCCCCACGTGTGTGTGGAGGTGGTGGGGGTGGGAGTTTGGAGGGGGTCTGTATTGCTACTGAAAGACTTTTATGCGTCCAAAATACAAATTATGTAGGAGTGTAAAATTGGCCTGCGGCCTGTGGGGAGCCCGAAGCCTGTCCGCGGCCCGAGGCAGGCCTGGCCCATTTAGACCCGTTTAGGCCCAAATCCGAACCTAGCTCAAGACTCTGGGCTATCATTTTAGAGCCCGGCCCGGCCCATCGGCCCGCTTAAGGCCCACCCGAGACCAAGCCCAATATCTTTTTTAATAGAAAATAATAAAATTTTGGTAGAAAAAATTAAAAGAAACAAAAAAAAATAGCCAGGCCTGCCTAAGCCTGAGGCCAGGCCCAAGCCCGACCAACCAACCTACCCAAAGCCCAAAATACCCCTGGGCCAGGGCCAGGGCCTGAGCCTAATTTTTTGGCCGTGGGTCGGCCCGACCTAGCCGAAATTTTAGCGGGAGCCCGCGAGGCCCGACGTGGGCCAAGCCAAGCCCAGGTAGGTCGGGCCGGGCCAGATTTACACTCCTAAAATTATGATTAGTTTAGAACACTGCATCTTATATTTAAAAATATATATATATATATATAACTCTTATCAAAATTATGAATTTTACTATTTTAAACCAAGTGATAATTACAAAATAATAATAATATAAATTTAAAATAATTACAAAGAGATGGAAATATTAGATTTAGTTGTAAAATCTAATGCATAAATTGAGTTCAATAATAATATAAATTTAAAATAATTACAAAGAGATGGAAATATTAGATTTAGTTGTAAAATCTAATGCATAAATTGAGTTCAAAATCTAATGCATAAATTTTTTGTACTTCTATGACATTGTAATTATTTTGTGTTAAGATCATTTTTTTTTTGCAATTCTCCCTTAAACCAATCAAGTGTGAACAAAATGGAACACTTGAATCCGGATTAAGATTCTCTTCATTTCATGATTGTAATAAAGATTCGGATTTTCATTACACTATTTAAGAACTGTGAAATAATCATGAGAATTTATTAATATTTTAAATTTAGAAAGAAATATTACAAATCCTTAGATAATACAATGACAATCTTCTATTACAATTTTGGAATGGAGAGGATCACAATCTCTTGAATCTATTATCAAGTAAATTTGAATCTTCACCAACACTTTCTTTTTTCATTTATTACTTTATAATTGATTCAAAAGTCACAATTTAACAATTAATCATTATCCTTATTTATTATTTATTTATTTTTTTTTTTTTTTGTGGCTAATCAAGAGAAGATCAATTATAAATATAATAATAGTTACATTAAACTAAACAATTATAATCTAGTAAATATTACATTTCTATAAGTCCAACAATTATCACAACGAAAACTACCCAACCTAACCTAACAATGGCTACAAAGAGTCCACAAGCCCAACCACTCAATAGCTCTCACAAACGACAAGTTATTTGATAGGTTGCCTTATCATATGGAAACATTAGTTACATTTTTTTTTATTAGTAAAAAGGAGTTTTATTGATGAGAAGTAAAATACAAAGTACAATATAAAAGTATTAATAAAGAGGGTGAGTACAGAAGCATCACAATGTGCAAAATGATTCCAATAACGTTGGCACCAAATTAGACACTCTATCATTTATTAGCACACCACCAGATTTGTGAGTTAGCAATTAATTTTGAATCAATTGATAAAGCATCACAGTGCGCAAAATTATGAAAACATTAGTTAAATAATTCTATACAATTGCAAGAGCACTCCATATCGGATATAAAGCTGACTTATTAGATAATTTCTTCAAACAAAGAAATAAATAAATAATATCAAACTCAACTGGATAAAAATTGAATCCATAATCTCACCCAAAAAATGTAAAGCGTCCACTATATGTTGGAAACGTCCACGAGGGATCTCGCCAGGAAAAATGTGCGACATATCTCCATCACGTGCGGCCATGCAACGTCCCCGACGCAATACACACATATCGCAGTGTTATCAGTGTAGATTTCAAGAAAATAAAAAACATTCTTTTGCTACCAAACAAAAATCAACCTTCTTTTATATTCCTCTTACAGTTATCTGTAAGTGATGCAATCTAAAATAATAACAGTGAAATTCAACATGAAATCATGCAATGCAAGAGACATTACAATAAATTATACTTTTGACAATTAATTTGGCGATTAAAAAAAAAATAGTCATCAAAAGTTGTAGAATTAACGATCAAAAATTATATTAGTTGGCAAAAGTACAATATTTAGGTAGCGTTTGGTAACGTTTACGTTTTTGTTTGTGTTTACAAAAATTTTATAAACTAATTTTTGTTTATTTTTAGAAAAACATAAATTACAAACGCGTTTGGTTTGAACAAAATGTTTAAAAAATTTTAAAAACATAAACTAAAAAATATGTTTGTTCAGGCCTAAAATATTTATATTTATTTTTATTATTTATAACAATGGGATCACACACATTATAATTGAAAAAAAATTAATTAAAAAATTAATTAAAAAAATAATTGAAAAAAAATTAATTAGAAAAAAATAATTGAAAAAAAATTAATTAAAAAAATAATTGAAAAAAAATTAATTGAAAAAATAATTCAAAAAAAATTTAATTGGGAAAAAAATATTTGAAAAAAAAATTAATTGAAAAAAAAGATTAATTGAAAAAATTAATTGAAAAAAAATTAATTGAAAAAAAATTATTTGGAAAAAAAATTATTTGAAAAAAAATAATTGAAATTGAAAACGTAAACTCATTTTTTGAGTTTATGTTTTTTCCTCAAATTTATAAACTGAGACAACCATTTATAAACCAAAAAATTATCAAACAAATTTTTATGACAGTTTTTTAAATTTTTGTAAATATAAACTAAAAATGGAATAGTTACCAAACAGGCCCTTAAGTACTAATTTTTTTTTAGCCTGGGTATATTGATCATTGACGACAAAAACAATTTAGTCACTAAAAATGCCACAATTGATAACTGAAAAAATATTTTAGTCATTGTATAGTTGGTTTTGACTACTAAAATTATTTAGTCACTGAATCAAAAATAAAATATTACTTTTTATCTTTTTGGTCGCCAAAAATTTATTTTCAACGACTAAAAATAGTTTTGGAGACTAAAATTATTTAGTTGCCGAATAAAAAACAAAAAATTAATTTTTATTCAAAAATTTATTTTCAACAACTAAAAAAATATTTTAGTCGCTGTATAGTTAATTTTGGCTACTAAAATTATTTAGTCGCCAAATAAAAAACAAAATTTTAATTTTTATCTTTGGCGATCAAAAGTCTGGTTACCAAAAATATATTTTCAGTGACTAAAAAAATTTTTAGTCACCAAAGAACTAAAATATTTGTAGGGAGACATTTCAAATTTTGGAGTGATTTATAAAATTAATTAGCAACCAAAATCTTTAGTCGCGAATTGGAGGGATTTATATATTTTGTTTCCAAACCTAACCCTAAACAAACCAGCTCCTCTCTTTCTCTTCAACATCTCTGTCCCTCTCCCTTTCCCGCTCCCTTTTCGCTGCTCCTTTTCCCTCCCTCTCTCACCACTACTCTACTAGCCACGGAACAGCTTTCCTTCGCCGCTCCTTCTCGCGTTCGCCTATAACTAGAGCACCGATTCACTGTGACTCACTACCTCTCCCTCTCTTTCACGCCTCTGTTCGCCTCTGTTTCTCTCGCTTTGTGTCCATCAGCGTTGGGTGCAATACCATCACCTCCATCGCACACAGCACCACTGTCGCACCTCTATCATTCCACGATTGACTTTACCGTAGGTGTGTCATTATTTCGCCCTCTCTCTCTCTCTCTCTCTCTCTCTCTGCATCTTCTTCCATTCGCACACTTTGACACAAACCTAGCCCTAAATCAACCCATCCCCAAATTGTGATTTGATAGCAATGTTGAGATTTGAATATTATGAATTTCAATTACAAGGGTGTGTGTGCGTGTGTGTATGTGTTTTTATTTTTATTTTTATTTTTATTTGGTTGCGCCAATAAAAATTTGCAAGGGTACACATTTAGCAAGATGGACATAGTTATCGTAAACAATATTGGCTAAACAAATGCCAGAATCTGAAAATCAATTTTGATCTCCAGAATAATCAGATTCTTGCCCTGCCTTGGTGATTGTTAACAAAAACACAAAGTAAACAATTCTGATTTTTTAAACTTTTTGCCTGTGGGGAAAAGGGTCTAGGGTACTTATTGAACAAAATAGATTGAGTTGGGATGTGAAAATTACTCAAGTTACAAATTACTTTAAGGGGAAATTAACTGCATTCACATTAAGAAAATTGGTTGAATGCCCTTATAAGTTAAATCTGGCAAGAATGAATTAATAGGATTCAAAAGGCACAAAAAGAGAGCTGGTGGGATTCTTCATTACATGTTGACTTGGGCTTTATATTAGTGTAGTAATTGTTCATTGCAGTGTCTGAATTCTTGTATTTATGTGCTTCAAGTTCCTTCCTAATGTAGGGAAGACAGTTCATATTACTAGGGTTGGCATGCAGGGGCGGAGGGAGCTTGGGCTCAGGGGGGTCACGTGCCCCCCCTGACTTTTGCAATTTTTTTTTTTTTTTTTTTTTAAAAGTGTGGTCTGCCTTTACTTTCACACACACATTTAAACACACTGACCACTCACACACACACACCACACACTAGACGCCCACGTTTGTATTTTTATTTTTTTTTTTATTATTTTTTTTTTTAGGAATCCCAATCCCAATCAAATATTGATACACAACTTTTTTTTAGATGAGTACACACAACTCAAATTACAATAAGGTTAAAACTCTAAAACCCTATAAGTATATGAAATTCTTTATTTTTTTATTTATTCACAGTACTTGTAAAGTATCTTCATATTTTCTTTGTCTTCTTGGTCTCCTTTGTTGTTTTGCAATTTACCGACTCGCGATTCACCAAATTAGGATTACAAAACACAGATTTGGGACCACACTACAACCTTGGTATCTTCTCTTCATTTGTTACAGGTAACTTTATTATTATTTTTTTAACTTTTAAAAAAAAATTTTATGAGTATTAATTTATAATTATTTGTTAAGTTTTGAATTGTAAATTTTTTTTATTTGTTATTATTTATGTTAAAATAAGAGATTTTGATATGCTAAAATTATGAATCTTAATTGGTGGTGATTTATATTAAAATTAGGGATTTTGGTTTGTTATTGTCTGTGCTAAAATTAGGGATTTGATTTGTATTAAAATTAAAAATATTAATTTGCATTGATTAATATTTAAATTAGGGATTTTGATTTGTTATAATTTGTGCTAAAATTAGAAATTTTGATTTGTTGTGATTTGTGCTAATTTAAATTTTTTGATTTGTATTAAAATTGAAGATTTTGATTTGTGGGAGGTTTGAGATTTTGATTATGAATTTTTATTTTGATTTTTAGTTTTTTCAAACAGTCATGGAGAAATATTTCAAAAGAAAATCAAAGTGGGAATCATCTCTTTCTCAAGAAAAAGATGAAAATTATTCTTCCGCAAAACAAAGTCGCATAGAAATCAACTTAGTAGACCTTCATGCAGATCCAGGACTACGGCCTCGGATTATGGATTATAATGCTAATGATCGAGACTGAATTCGTAGGGCATATCTACAAAAAGGTCCTTGTTAACCTCGTGATCATAATTTTTCACAAAAATCATTTGGACAAAAACTTCGGCGATTTAATCAGGCTTGGTTTATTGAATTTCCTAATTTGTTGGAGTATAGTGTAGCAAAAGATGCAGCATTTTGTTTATGTTGTTATCTTTTCAAACCCCATATTGGAAATCAAGCTGGTGGTGATTCTTTTGTTGGTGAGGGTTTTTCAAATTGGAAGAAAAAAGAAAAAATTCAGACTCATGTTGGAAGTCCCAATAGTGCTCATAATCAAGCTTCGAGTAACTGTCAAGACTTGTTAAACCAAAACCAACATATTGAAACGATTTTTTTCAAACCAACATAGTGCTCATTAATCTTACCTGTTGCAACTGCTACTGTTAAGAGGGTATTTTCAGCTATGAATATTGTGAAGAATCGGTTGCGGAACCGAATAGGTGATGAATGATAGCTTGATTGTCTACATTGAGAGAGATATTTTTGATGGCATTGACAATGATACTATTATGGAAAGATTTCAAAAGATGAAAACTCGTCGGGGTCAATTGTAAAAGTTTAAAATTTAAAACTTTTTGTAATGGATATTAATTTTTAATAGTTAACATTAGTTCGAAAAATTATTATTATGTTATTGTTATTGATTGGGAAGAAAAAATTTGAGATTGTAATTAATGGGTGCCCCCTATATTAAATTTCTGGCTCTGCCACTGTTGGCATGTCATTTCTCTCGCTATGGAGGATTTTGTTATGATTCAATGCTGAAGTATGATGATGATAGAAGAAAGAAAACTAATTATTTTTCTCAGTTCTGCTGTGTAATAGATTTCCAAATCCTTCTTCTCTGTCAGTATAAGCTCCAGGCCTTAGAATTGTTGAAGATGAGATACAATGTTTGATTTCATTTTATCACTACTTTTGGCCTCCAAATAAATTTTCTTATCCTTTTAGTGCTGTTGGTGTGTGTTGCCTTGGTGTAAAAATGCACAACGTATAAATTGGTGAAAATATATATAAAAATGCATACATGCATTTCCTCTCCAATTACCCATGTCAATTGTGCACATCTGATCATATCTAAATCATTCTAACTAATTATGTGGCATCTCCTACACATAATAATGCATACATGCATTTCCTCTCCATTTGGTGTCGATCCCAACTGGCGTGGAAGTCGTACAGAACTTCCTTTGTTGAACTCTCTTAAAATGAAGATGTCTATTTTGTTGGGTGTGTTCCAGATGAACTTAGGAATCATAATAAGTTACTTCAATGCTTGTTTCTTTAACAACTCAGTAGATGATGTATTCTTTGATTAATGTGTTTGTTATGCAGCTTGTTAGTAGACCCTTTATTAGGGATGGTTGTGTGTTGAGTGATATAAGTGAGATATTGCTAGATTACAATCTTTGTGAGGAATGGGAGAGAATTGTGGGCCGAGTGAAAGCAATTCATATATATATTTCTAATGGTTTGTTCTGCAGGTTGGCCAGCTGGTACATCTGGTGAGGGAGTTCTTGTTTGTGGGTTAAGTGGTTAGTGAGCATATATTCTTGCTGAGTTTCTCTGCTTAAATAGAGTTGTGGGTTGAGTAACTAAGGACTATATTGTGTGTCATGTATTATCTCTATATTTGTTTGGTCATGAACATGTTTTCAGTTGGTAGTCATGTTTGGTTCTTATTGAGAGGATTGCATCTGTTCAACCTCCCCATGGCCTCTGTTACGTAGTGCTTGAATAGATTACGCTCTATTCGTTCTATGCTTGGTGCTGTTGTGCTGTTTGTGTTTGCATATCAATTGGCTATTGTTGGCTCCATTGGGATATATACTCCTTTTGTTAAATTTGATTTGTATCCTAGTCCAAAAGGCATGTTTCTTTATTTCTATGGTTGGATGCTGCTGGGAGATGCTGATGTAGCTTGGCAACTGGTGTTGCTGGTTGAAGTTGGGTTGTTGTTGTTGTTGTTGCCGTTGTTGCTTGTTGGTTTGATGCTGTTGCAGTGTTGTTGTGAGGTTGTGGCTGGAGCTGGCTATTGCTGTGCATTTCCTAGTGGCTGCAGCTACTGCTTTTCCTGGCTCTATCCTAGCTTGAGCTCGGCTGCAATTGCTGATATGGTTGTGGTTGCAGCTGATAATAGGGCCCTAGTTTGGTTTTGGTCCATCCTTTACTTCTGCAATTATACTTTATTTATTTTATTTTGTTTTGTTCCTATGTGGGCTGGATATTGATCATCTATAGTTTGTATTCTGTTAGTTTCGTTGGTTTTAGTTTTGTTCAATGTTTGGGTTTTGTTTGTTTAGCTGTTATTTATTGGTGATGTAAGCCCTGGGATATGCCTCTTATAAATATGTATGTTTTATCATTTTATTTTATGACTTATTCACTCAAAAAAAAAAATACATGGTACAAGTTGCATGCAATACGTACAAGTTGATAATATATATATATATATATATATATATTGTTTTATTTATATACATGGTACAAGTTGCATGGAATACGTACAAGTTATGGACAAAATAATTAAAAATAAATAAAATCAAGTTTTTGATAACTAAACAATTGGTAGCAAAAAGGAAGTAAATATTTTTAGCAACTAAATAGTTAGTAGCTAAAAAAAAATTAAAAAAAAAAAAAAAACTTTTTAGCTTAAAAAAAAAAAGGTAAATTACAAATACCCCTCCTAAAGTTTGCTTAAAATATGAATTGTCCTCTGTGGTTTGGAAAACAAATACCTCCCTGTTAGAATTTTTTATTTAACAAAATTAATTGAAAAAATAAAATTTCTAACTGTTCACCTATATAATAATAAAATTATCTGAATTATTAATTGAAATAAAATTTTAACATAATTAAAAACTGTTAATTAACTTGATGATTTATTAAGAAAATGACCTATTTGTTATGAAATTAGAAACTTTATGGGCATAATGTAATTTCTAGAACTACAAAGGCTAATTTGTAATTTAAGTCAATTTCAGGGAGTATATTTGTAATTTATCCAAAAAAAAAATTGAAAAAAAAAAAATTGGTGACTAAAACTTTAGAAGCCAAAAACAAACTCAGACTTTTAGGCAACTAAAATATTTAGTATTTAAAAAAAATAAGATGAACAACAAAATTTTTTGGCGACTAAACAGTCGTCCTAAATAATTTTAATTTTTAGCAACAAAATTTTTTAGTCACTAAAAATATGATATTAATTTTTTTTTTAAAAATTTGATGACTAAAAAATTAATTAGCAATTGATGACTCTCTACAACTAAATTCGTTTCAGTCGTCAAAATCTTTCCCGATAATTAGGATTGGCTTGGGGTGTCTTAAAAAAGTGTATTTTTTGTCTTTTTATGAAAAGATATACAAAAAATAGAGAAATGATGTGATGAAAAAAAGATAGAAAAATAAAAAGATAAATTATATAGTAGATCCTAAACTAGGCCTTAGTAACTGACTAACGTGGTGATCAAAAATTTTAGTTATTAAAAATTGACTTTTGAAAAAGTATTTGACGGTCAAAAATTTAATATCTAAAAGTACTATTTATTGCAGTGAGAGAAAAAGAAATCTGTTTCGGTGACCACTTTGACCATATGACAATCCTTGCTTCACTCTTCTTCACAAAACATATACTTATAATAATATTAAGATGTGGGTGGCCGAGCGCAAATGATTCTTCCATGTCTTCTCTCTCTCTCTCTCTCAAAATCTTCATGATTTGAGTGGAAAAGATTCTCTGTGTTTTGTTTTTAAATACTCACTTATTAAATTATTGAAGATGTCGAAATAAAATATAAAGCATAATTCAATAATTATGTTTTTTTATTGAAAAAAAAAAAGTTTTATATTGATGAAAATGAAACACATGGAGCATCAATAAAGAGGGTGGATAAACAAATATGAAAATAAAATAACACGATCCCAACTAGATAGGCACCATAGAATTTATCCAATCATCCACGAGCATCACATAAACTTGGTAAACAACCAACTTGAGCTTTATTCAATAACAGTTTGGCTTTTTTCAAATTGGTCATCTTAATTTGAAAAAACATTTGGACTTGGTAAGCTCATTTTTAGAGCAATTTTGGTGATTTAAACCATTTATTTTTTAGGACTCGTTGAGTAAAATATTTATATAAAAAATCAAGATGATCGTATATCGTTGACTATATATTTTAAACAAATTTGTATTACAAAAAAATAGATGGCTATTTTTAAAATTATGTTTGTCATCTAAAAAATAAATATGATTTAAATATATAGTTATCAATATCCAATCACCTTGATTTTTTGCATAAATATTCTTCCTAATGAATCCTAAAAAGTAAACGGTTTGAATCACCTAAATCGGTCCCAAAATAGGCCCACCAAACCCAAATGTTCTCAAGTTGAGATGACAATTTCAAAGAAACTAAACCCATTCAATAATTATGTTAAATTACTAATTATTTCAAATACTTACAAAACATGGGTTGCTGCAATTGTGAGTGTAATGGGGATTTGTCTTGAACTTATTTTGATAATCTGAATCATTCATGTTATAAAATTCATTGTGTATATCATTCGTGAAATAAAATCAGGTTAAACCAAACATCTATAATAACGGCCCTGTTTGGTAAAGCTGTGGGAAACAGCTTATAGCTTATGCCTAAACAGCTTATAGCTTATAACTTTCAGCTTAAGCTGATTTCCAGCTTATTCTTAAAGCATATCCTGCCCTACTCAAAGAATAAGCTGATTTCTGACTTCCAAAAAACTATAAGCTATAAGCTATAATCTAAACCAAACACATCAAAATAGCTTAAATTAAGCTGAAAGCTGGAATAAGCTGATTATAAGCTGTGCCAAACAGGCACAACATGATCAAGTCTTAGTTGTTTTAAAAATTGTCAAAATTATGCTACCTTTCAAATAGACCGAGGACAACCCACCATCAGGCCGCACAACAACAACCCATCTTCTGATACTTACGGTTAACGGTCCATTCTAATTTGAACCCAAAAATTATCTCAATACACCTAATTCAAATTTTAATTTCTAATTTCTATTATACCCTAATATTAATATACTAATAAGGATAACAGACATTAGACATTAAAATAATTTTTTTTTTTTTTTCATGATACACCATAATCAATTATACATTTTTTTCCTATTCAAATCTCTTCATCTTCTTTTCCAAGTTTCAATTACTTTCTCTTCGTCTTTTTCATCACTCCAAAACTCCCATCCACCCCACTACAACTCACAATTATCATCAATATCATCTCAGCTTGTTTCGTTCCTATTTTTATGATTCACTTTTTAGAAAATTGAAATTTTTTGTTTTTCGTATTTTTTTGTTTTCACTGAATTTTTTTAATATTCTAAACATTTTTTTAAAAAATTTTTAGATACACCTAAAATAAATAAACTTAAAAAATATAATATTTGTGAAAAAAAAAATCTTTTGAAAATTCACTAAATACCAAAAATACAAAAAAATACAAGAATTTAGTACATTTTTCGTATTCTTGTGTATTTATTAATTTTTAAAAATATTTTTTTACAAATATTTTACTTTTTAGATACTGTCACGCCTCAAAACTTTCCTCAGTAAATATTCACCAAATCCTATTATTAGACATAAACAAGAGTAAGTGCTCAATGTTAACATCATCTATAAATGTCCATCATTTGTATTCATTAATCAATATGAGATTTACAAAAGATACTCCACATGCAAATATACATTCAACATCTCTAGTATGTGAATTTATAGCATGTGGCATGGCAGTTCAAAAACAATTAAATGCTCTCAAGGGCTACAGTTTCCAAGGCTTATGCCCGGTTACACAAAAGTGGTTTTTTCAAACCCATACACATATAGCCCTTGGCTTGGCAAAATAATTACAAGAAAACAAAGAGCCTTGTGCTCTCAAAATATATTTAATTCGGCAGAATCACCACATTCTTTCCTGCACCAAATCCCATAGGGTGAGCACAAAGCCTAGTAGGAAAAATCTAAACAAAGTATATACATTTTATACAATCTCATGGGATGAATGCATATGCCATACCATGTTCAAAAACACATATCTTTATCCTCTGAAAACCTTTTTTTACCATGAAATCTTGAGAATTCAACAACTCAATGGTTTCAATAAAGTTCAAAGTAGTGGTAAATATGACTCAGGTAACCCCTAAGTTAGTGTCTGCAAGTAGACATAACTAGCACTACCAAATCCCCACTTTACCGGTAGCTAACCGAAAGGCACATGGTACCTCCTCCGCGCATGTTTTCAGTCTTTCACATTGGACACTCAAGCCAACTTAAACAATATCAATCTACACCCCCTATCCGGACTTACCAAACGTATTTACCCCAACAACAATTCAATATGACCTTGTTTCATAAACAATTTCTTTCTCAATGCAATAGCTTTCAAATCTCAATTCAAAATTCATAATAATCAAATGAAAAGGAATGCTAATGCAACATGTATTGATGCATTACAAAATGTTTCCATATTTAGTTCCGCCACACAATCTTCTATTGTGATTAAGTTTCCACCTCTTTTCTCAATGTAATTTCACAATATATATATATATATGCACACACACAAACATATATGTCTATCGAGGAATAAATCACATTACCACATTACATGTATTCTCCACATGTTAATCAATATTTTCAACTTGATCATTTCGAGACCAATCAATAGTATGCTATACAACAAGCTTTAAAACCAACCATTTCTCATATTCCATGGGATTTTTCATTATATGCAAAAATAATAACAATCCTCAATCATTCATCACCATAATACCTTATCAAAACAAAATCTCAAATTCCATGGGATTTTTTATTATATGCAAAAATAATAACAATCCTCAATCATTCATCACCATAATACCTTATCAAAACAAAATCTCAAGAGAACTCAATCTTTTTCCCACAATCTCCAATTTTTGGGTTTTCACCAAAATTAGATATTTCCCCCATTTTTGAAAGGGTTTTCCAAAACAACAACCCTCCTTAACAATACAGTTCAATCCCTCAAGAGTTTTTAGAAAACAAAGGGTAAACCCACTTTTTTTTCTTTTTTTTTTTAAATCATCAAACACTCATAGACCAAAATCAAGTTCAATACTACAAGAGGGAGTTCCAAAATCGACATATTCTTGAAAAAATGTATATACAACTCCAAGAAAATTTTTACCTCAAGTTCTTGAAGGAAAGAGAGAAGAAACCCCAAAAATCAACGGTGTAGAAACCCGATCTCCACCGCACACAACGTAGCCCTTGAAAAGTTCTCCAACTTTGATGAAGGAACTAGGGTCAAAACTTTAATGGAATTGGAGAAATCAAGGATTTAATGTAGTTTGGTGAGGGAAAAGTAGAGAGAATGGAGAGAAATGTGTTTTAGAGAGAGATGAGAGAAAAGTGAGATACACTCAGCCCAAGGAGGGGAAAAGGAAAAGAAAATTCAGACTCAGCATTTCCTGCATGTGCGTGCCTTCTTCTGCATGTACGGCACATCCTTCACCGCACATATGGCCTCCTCCCCCACACGTGCGGTCCACTTCCCGCACTTGTCCTTACTCATGCAATAAAAGCAATACTGCACCCTTGACAGCCTATCCTCAATGCACGTTCGGCCCAAGCCCCCGTACATGCAGTCCTGTCTCCCTGCTAGAAATTTCACTAGCTGAACCTGAGACACCCCTGATCTAACCTCACACCTTCCGAAACAAACAAAACTCAACTCCGGAATAAAATAAAGACGAGAATCTAAAGAAGGTTTCAAGAACGATGAACCCAAATGGTCGACAAGACCTCAAATTAATCCCTGACACCTCTAACATGAGTAAGTTAATCACAAATAAAAGAAAAACAAGACGAGTTACATACCCGATCATCACAACCTCCCCACCTTAGGAAACTTTGTCCCTGAAATTTAAAGACCAAACAAAAGGGACACCCATGCCTCAATAACCCAAAGGTGTAACAAAGACGATAACCAACAAACACTATTATAGCAATAACATGGAATTCAAATAACAATCTCTATATTCCAAAATCACGAACAATTTCAACCATGGGTAGTCGGCGACACCACACCCGACTCTCACTATAACGATTCAACAATTGTATGGAGGTTTTAATCTTGACAACATTCCAATACCAATATCATAGTTTCCCGGGCCATAGCCACAAGGCCAACCGCAACTAATAAGATAATCACAAGCATGAGGTTCAACAACAATAGTGAAAATTTTACAACAATTCTCATACTCAAACAACAACAATCATAATGGCAAGTAGTTAGCAACTCAAATACTTCATTCCAAATACCAAGAGAATTTTACAATTTAGAACAATTTAAGCGTTCTCAAATAAATCCGGATACTTGGAGCGGACTTCCGCCTCCTGCTCCCACGTTGCTTCCTCAACACCATGGTGTCTCCACAACACCTTCACTAATGGTATAGTCTTAACCCATAACACTTGTTCTCGGGTATCTAATATTTGGACCAGCCATTCTTCTTATGAGGCATCCTCGTCTACCTCCAAGTCAACCCAATCAAGCACATGTGAAGGGTCGGGTTCATACTTTCTAAGCATAGACACATGGAACACATCATGAACCCTAGCAAGTTATGGCAGTAAGGCTAAACGGTATACCACTTCGCCAATTCGCTCCAATATCTCAAAAGGTTCAATAAACCTTAGAGACAATTTCTCACTCTTCCCAAATCTTATCAAACCACGTCTCGGTGAGATTTTAAGAAACACATGGTCGCCAACCTCAAAAGATAGAGGTCGTCTTCTCTTATCAATATAACTCTTCTACCGGCTTTGAGCTGTAACTAACCTCTTTTGAATGAAAGCAACTTTCTCAGCCGTCTCTCTAACAATCTCCGGGCCCAACATCGGTGCATCACCCACCTCAGCCCAGCAAACTGGTGATCTACAAGGTCAGCCATACAAGGCCTCAAACAGTGCCATCCCAATACTAGTCTGATAACTATTGTTATAGGTGAACTCGATCAATGGTAGGTGTCTCTCTCAAGGTCCCTTGAAATCAAGGACACAAGCTCTCAGCATGTCCTCCAAAATTTGGATAGTGCACTCCGACTGCCCATCGGTTTGAGGATGGTAAGCTGTGCTAAAGGTCAACTTAGTTCTCAATGCCTCTTGAAGGCTTTGCCACAACTGGGCAATGAAACAAGGGTCTCTATCCAAGACTATGGTGACCGGCACCCCATGAAGTCGAACTATATCTCTGATGTACAACTCAGCCAAATAATCAATTAAGTCACTGGTGCGCATAGGAATGAAGTGTGTAGACTTAGTCAATCTATCAACAACCACCTAAACGACATCATTGCCTTGTTGTGTCTTAGGAAGCCCAACTACAAAGTCCATGGTAACATGCTCACATTTCCACTCAGCTATTGGTAAGGGTTGTAGCAAACCCACTGGCTTTTGGTGTTTGGCCTTCACTTGTTGACAAGTAAGGTATTTTGAAACAAACAAAGCGACATCACACTTCATATCCCTCTACCAAAACTAACGGGTAAGATCATGATACATTTTTGTGCCTCCCAGATGTACCGCAAGGCGTAAATGATGAAATTCTCAGAGAACCTCCTCTCTACAAGATTCTGACACTCACACTCAAATCTGAGTGTATGTTTAAACCCTTCTCTTCCTTCCCATTGGAGATCCTATCACGGATTGTCTCCACCTCACGGTCTGTTGTGCTTCTATGACCTTATTAATCAAGATAGGCTGTGCAATCAAAGTAAACAAGGTAGCACCCTAACTAGACTCATCCAAATGCAAGTCAAAATCACTGATATCGCCTAGCATAACCCATTCCCGAATGGCCACACTTGCCAAACTACTCACAGATTTCCGACTCAAGGCATCGGCCACTACATTGGCCTTCCCTGGGTGATAGTAGAACTCAAAGTCATAATCCTCCATAAACTCCATCCATCTAAGCTGGCGTAAATTCAAGTCTTTTTGGGAAAACAAATATTTTAAGCTCTTATGGTCGGAGAAAACATCAAACTTCTCACCATACAAATAATGTCTCCAGATCTTCAAGGCAAAAATTACCGCCGCTAACTCTAAATCATGAGTGGGGTAGTTCTTCTCATGAGTTTTCAATTGTCGAGAACCATAGGTCACAACCTTCCCCTCTTACATCAGCACACAACTGAGCCTATCTCGAGATGCATCATAATAAACGGTATCACCCAAGCCCCTTTCCAGAATTATCAAAACCGATGCGGTGATCAACCTAGTCTTAAGCTCTTGGAATGACTTCTCACAAGTCTCGTTCCATACAAATTTGACACCCTTCCTTGTCAACCTGGTTAGTTGTGCGGCTAGTCTAGAGAAATCTCTCATGAAACGACGATAATACCCGGCTAACCCTAAGAAACTCTAGATTTCAAATGCATTTTTAGGTTGCTCCCAATCTTGCACGACCTCTATTTTAAAAGAATCCACCGTTACCCCATCTCCCGACACAACATGCCCCAAAAACTTTACTTCCGTCAACCAAAATTCACATTTCTCAAATTTTGCGTACAATTGGTGCACTCTAAGTAAGTCAAGCACAATCCGCACGTGTTGTTTGTGTTCCTACTTGGAGGCTGAATAAATCAAGATGTCGTCCACAAAGACAACCACAAAACGGTCCAAAAATTTTGAAAGACTCGATTCATCAAGTCCATAAAGGAAGCCGATGCATTGGTTAAACTGAAAGGCATTACTAAGAATTTGTAATGGCCATATCGCATGCAAAATGTCATTTTCTGGGTGTCCTCCTCCCTAATCCTCAACTGGTGGTACCCCGACCTCAAGTCTATCTTCGAAAAACAACAAGACCCCTTAAGTTGGTCAAATAAGTTATCTATTCTAGGTAAAGGGTACTTGTTCTTGACGGTAACTCTATTCAGTTTGCGAAAATTAGTACACAACTGCAAGGACCCATCTTTCTTCTTTACAAATAAAGTTAGTGCTCCCCAAGGTGATGTACTAGGGTGAATGAAGCCCTTGTCTAAAAGTTCTTGGAGTTGAATATTCAACTCATGCAACTCGGCGAGTGCAAATCTATAAGGTGCCATGGAAATTGGTGTTGTGCTAGGCACTAAGTCAATGGAGAATTCAATCTCCCGATGAGGTGGCAACCCAGTAAGATCTTCAAGGAAAACATCATGGTATTCACAAACTACCCTTGGCAAATCATTCCGAACCATGTTGCCCTCACTGGCTAAGGAAATGGCAAAAAGAAAATTAAGTCTTCCTCGACCATTAAGGTCAAACAACGAGGAAATCGAACCATCACCCCGATCACATCGAAAATGAAAACAACCCCTAATAGATGTACATACGAACACTCGGGGGCGCTGACAATCTATAGTAGCTTGGAAACATGCCAACCAATCCATGCCCAATATAATATCAAAAGTATGCATGTATAAGATGATGAAATCAAAAGAAAGTGGACGATCTACGACCTCAATCTCACAAGAGCGGCACACTCGCCCCAATGCCACTCTACCCCCACCTGGCGACTTCAACTAGGCAACTTCTAACCCCAATGCAGAAGCAAAAGCTGTAGATATAAATGAATGCGACGCACCCGTATCAATTAACACACTAGCCAACAAATTGAACACAACAAAATTACCTCTCACAACAGAGGATTCTAGCAACTGCTTCGAAGCTGTAACAGCATACACGCGTCCCTGTGGCCTCTAATCAACCTACTCATCTCTCAAAGCATAGACCTGTTGTACTAACTAGGCCGAGGTGGTTCCCTGATTAGCTGGGATAGCCTGAACTGAATGAGTCTACTGGTGGCTCTAAGTCTGCCTCGACCTTGATGCGCCAGATGTGCCTCCCAACTACAGGCAAGCTCCACTCATGTACCCCGACTAACCACACTAAAAATATGTAGGCCTTGTCCCCTACTCTGGGACTGACTCTGAGATCGATTAGGTGGTAGTGGTTGTAACATCTGCTGCCCTCCTCCCTTGTGTGGACAGGAATTGGCCTTGTGACTCGGTTGACCACACTTGAAACATGAGAAACTGCCCAGAGAATTCTTTCTCGGGGCCGTACTAGGCAAAGGAAAAGTAGATCTAGACCGCTGTGGCTAGGGCTGGGATGAAGAAGTGCCCCTGTTCTTCTTGCTAGGTCTAAAGTCCCTGTGTGACTTCTGGACCCTAGACCTCAAACCCCGAAGTCACTCCTTCTCGGCATGCACAGTAATCTCTACATGTGTCGCCGCCTCCACAATACAGTCATAGTTTCGGATCATGCTTATAGACACCGCATTTTCGACCGCCTTTAAGACTTGGCCGCCTTAGGTTGATCACTCGATGATGAAAAGTTATGCTGGACAAACATTCGATTTCCTCAACAGAAAGCCTCCATTTTGAGTCTTAGCAGCCTAAAACCTTACACCACTTTTGGACCAAAACAGGATGTTTTTCAAGCCAAACCACCCAAAAGCCTGTAGACCAAAAGGTGGCTGGTTGGCCAGAAATTGGTGGCCAGCCATCCCCCACCTGGCTGGCCAGCCAGGTTTCCCGATAGAGCAGATATTTGTTGCCAACTGTCCCCCCATGTGCATGCACGGCACCAACTAGCTCAATATAGATATTTCCGACTTATCAACCAGCTGTTCTATATATAGAAAACCATACCTTATGTTTTTAGGTTAGAAAAAATTCCAAGAGCTCAAATTCTTGAAAATATCTCTCTATCTCTCTATCTTGCAATTTATATACACCCTACCTATACTCCCTAAACTAATTTTTTAGGGCTCCTTACTGAGGTTCTTGAGCATAAATTTCAGCACTTGAGAGTGAGAATTTGTTGGTTTATGAATCAAAATGTTACTCTTCTTCAAGAAATAACTTTTAGCTTCTTTACACTACTTCTTCCCTATCTTTACTTGCTATTTTTACACTATTTTTACCATGTTTTTATGGGTTGAAACTTGTCGCTTAAAGCTATCAAAGGTAGAGGAGTTAACCACCCTTATTTTAACCTTATTTTCCAAGCTTTTGCCCTTGCGTTTCCCATCTATTTTTCAACTTTTTCCTACTATTTTTCAGAGTTTTCTAGAGGCTAAAAAAGTGGTTAGCTATTTTTAGGACTGTTTTAGGGTCTTATGTCATTTTTGCTTTGTATAGTATGCTTGTAGTGTTGTAGTCCTCATAGGTTTGGTGGTTTAGGCCTTAGACACCAATATATTTGAGTTGATAGCCTTTATTTTCATAGCTTTCTTACATATGTTCACACTTTGCATAATCACCTCTGCAACCTCCATCCTTTCTTTTTTCTTTTCCTTTTTTTTTTCTGTTATTTGACAGTCGTTTCAAGTGAGTGTTGTTTAAAGCTTGAGAAAGAGATCCTTCCATGCTTAATGGTTTAATCTCTTCAGATTTTCATTACCAAGGAATTACATCTCTCTCATGCTAAGAACATGTCACGACCCAAACCTGCCCCTAAAAGTTTGGACATGACCAGCCTAACTTAAGGCCTCAACTTTGCTATAATAAATTTTTACTTGAATATTAGGGCCAGAACGGAAGCAAAATAATATAATAAAACATTCATTGAGTTGTGACTACATGCCAAGATCTTAATGCATTACCATACATAAGTACATGACATTTCATACACCATTTACATTACTGATTATATGGAGAAGGTAATTACCCAAAGGTTAGGTAATGCCAAAGCATATTTACATATATCTATTCCTCATAATTCCAACAAAACATGCCAACATACAGATTTTCCAAAATTAAACAAAGGAGTCACTTCAGGTGACTCAGCAAAATGGTTCAGTAAAGGGCTCCTGGCTTACCTACGGTTGCTCCGCGAGCTAATTACCTACAAAACATCCACAAAAGAAAATGAAGTGAGCAAGGCTCAGTGAATGATAGTAATACGAACAGATTATGGTTCCGAGCATAATTTAACAGTGTACATTCATAAATCACAGTTGGACTTATTCATATTTCTTTTTATGAACGGCCTCAGGCCCACACAAGACAGAACGACCTTAGGCCCAACATAATACAGAATGACCATAGGCCAACATAATACAGAATGACCATAGGCCCAACATATAACAGAACGGCCTTAGGCCCATCGTAATACAAAACGGGCTTAGGCCCATTATAATAGCAAAACAGCCTCGGGCCTAACAAAATACAAAACGACCTTAGGTCCATTATTTTAGCAAAACGGCCTTGGCCACATCATAATAGCAATCAGAACGACCTCGGGTCCATATCTCATGTGCCAAAGTTCAAACATATATCAAACATAACTTTTATAACATAAGTTATTTACCAAATGAGTGAATAAGATATCGAACCACACATATGAATATAATGCATGAATGAAAAATGACATTATGCTACTACCACTCACAGTGATGCGGGTGAATGATGGTCCCCTCCTGTATGTGCCCTACACACAGCACACAACTCGTAAGCATATCACCTTTTTCTTAGCTTCTTCTTATTTCTCAATTATCCGATTTGTTAAACTCCATGTAATTTAATGCATTATAGGAACATCAAATGGCCATAATAATGCATTCAGAGGGTCGAAAAGAGCGAAAGAAAATTACAGAATTTTTCAGCTTGGGTTGCATGTGCGGAAGTCCCCACCGCACGTGCGGGCAGGTGCGCTGTACGTGCTTTTATTACAGTGTAGCCCAATCTTTCTCCCCTATTTTCCGCACGTGCGGCTGTGAGCCCCGCATGTGCGGTTGTGCCTCCCGCACGTACGGCCATAAGCCCCGCACATGCGATCGTATACCCTGTTTTGGGCAGTCCAAAACTCCATCTAAATCAAACTTTCCAAGGCATTTCTAAGGGCAAATATAAGCAACACCTTCTCAATATCATATTATGTGAACATAACAAACAAGGATTCATACATAAATAGATCATAATTCACCTTAAGCAATTTATACAATTTTATAATCATATTTCTTTTCATCTTTTCATGATTAAGAAAAGTAGATACAAACATATGTGCAAAGACCAAAGATTATATAACACAAGAATCAACCCTCAACTAGATCAAGACAATGGATCTTGATGTCTTCTATGGATATTTACCAATCAAAGTGAGTAGCTCAAAAACCCCAAGTTAAATAAGTGGAGTACATCATCCTTAAGCTTGATACAAAATAATTGGAGTGAAATTTGGGGTATTGGAGTTAGATTACACATACCTTGTCCTCTATTCTTTGAATCTTCTAGCCAAAACCCTTCAATTCCCAAGCCCTAATTGCTCTTTCCTTCCTCTCTTCTTTCTCTTCTTTAAGTTTCTTCCAAGAGATTGTTTATATTTTTTTTTTATGCTAAGTGTTGCCTTGAATCTCCTATATCATAGGCTTATATAAGGCTAACCTAATTAAATCACTTTAATTCATTACGAATCAAATTTCTACAAAACTTCATATTATGACCTAAAAATCATGTTGATCATAACCGTAAAGTCAATTTCGGTTATCACGCCTCTAAGGCTTTCAATTTCAAGTCCAAATATTCTAATTTTAACAGATTTTCTCCAATAACCCACAGATAGAATGACATAATTAAATAATTCGTATATGTAAGCACAACTCCACATGGAATTTCATATTAAACAGGTAATTACTCATATAACTAGAGATGTAAAGCATATAAGAGGGTCGGGTTATTACAGAACAACTCCTTGTTTGACACTTCTCTCCGTTAGTGGACTTAATTCTCATTTTTGGACTAAACTACTAAAGAATGGAAAGGTAATTAAAAAAAGGACTAATAAAATTGGACCAAAAGAGGTAACAAGAGTAACAAAAATGGGTTGGGTTCAATCGGACGTTAATTGAATCCATTGTGTCTTGAATCATTTCATACTCTTTAGTGATGATAATGGTTCAAGATTTAAGGTCTACCACTTCCCTTGATCAATTCCATGATAGAGAGGAGGTTTTGTTGGTCTTTCATTGTCATTTATTGAGACTTTGTCCCTCGATGCATAGATCATCATGCAATAAGTTTGTGTCGATTGATGATTTGTGAATTGAGGCTACCCCTCCTTTGATGTATTTGATGATAAGAAGAGGTAGAGTGGACAAACATCCTCTGAAAATACTCTGTTTGAGCTCTGTATCTTTTCTATTGTAGTAGGGTAGAACCCAAAAATAGTGGCCAGCCAGCAACCTAACTGTCTGGCTGACCACTTTTCAAGGCCGGCTGGCCACTCATTTTAGACCAGCAGTGCCATTTTCAGGGCAGAACGGAGCAGAGGCTCGGGTAAAAAATAGTTCAATTTTCTAACTACAAAACAGAACAATTCTGGCAACAAAACAGAGGGGTTTTTGGGTGGAAATTCTTGTTCATGCATAGGCGATTCCACACTTCCCGTCGCTCGTTAATTAAATAGTAGTATGTCGTACTTAAATTAGTTAATCCCTTTGAACTTGTAATAGCTAATTACGTAGTTAATTAAATTCGTGTTGTAATTAAGTAATTAGATTCATTCAATTAGTAATAATTAGTTAGAATAGCTAATTAAATTTTGGTGTTGTAATAATTAGTTAGAATAGCTAGTTAAATTTTGGTGTTGTAATTGTTAGTTAATTAGGACATTCATTCGGACCCTCCTGTACGAGGGCAAATATGTAATATTGCATATGTCTTCCAACCCCATTTCTTTCTCCCTTTTATTTACTTGCTTATGATAGATAGCATATAGTATCATATTTTACTTAAAATTTTCCATGATTGCATCCATTCATCTTGCATGCATAATGGTTCGGCTCATCATACTAACTAATGTCAAATTTCAAATTCTTACTTGAATATATGCTTTGTCGCATATCTTGAATTGATTCACATGCTATACTAGTTGTCGAGCCCATTAGTTGCATGTTGTATGCGTTACATTAGTCATTTTACATCATTAGGATCATGCATTTTTTTCTGACTATTTTATTTCTTTTGGCTTGCCTCGGTTGAGTACTAGGTGAGCGTTTTCGCTTTAGCATGTTGTATACATGTGATTGTTGTCATATCAAGCATAAATACCATAAGGCTAAGGGCTTAAGTGATATACCTATTTGAATATCTGTGGATGAAGGCTAATTGCTTTAGGAAGATTTGATTAGTATATGTACGAGATCACTTTTTCAAGTGGTACATATTCAAAACAATTTTCAAACAACATGAAATCAAAGCGTCCAAATTTTGTGAAATAGTCTATACTTGTGTGCGTCACATAGTAAAGATAGCATAATAATTAGAACAAGAGCATATAATGTAAATACAAATTACGTCATTATTAGTAAAGGTTGATCTTTAATTGGGTGAATGGGATGCTTAATTCATGACCTTCCCTTTTCATACCTAAATTACAGAGTCGAGACACTTTGGTGATGACAGATAAGTGGCCTTTGGCACGAGTGACGGGTTTCCTAAATTTTTCAAAAATATTTAGGTAGTGACTTTGAAATCTGGCAATGCAATCCATTTTTGGCATTTTTGATTAAAAATCGATTTTTCAAAAGATTTGCCGGATTTGGACTCATTTGTATTTATCTATTTCACATTGCACTCGTGAAACCAGATTCAGAACCATGGGAGTCCGAACTGTAGGGTTATCGTATCCGAGGAGATAAAACCCCTCCGAAGAACACGAAAAGCAAGCTACAGTTTCTGGCGACTCTGCTGGGGAAAGATAGAGAACTTGACTCCGACTTCATGATGTGAAATTTTATTTACAGATATATGTGTTCTTTGCAATAATCTGCATTGTTACTCTAAGTCACTGTGTTTTTCATCTGCTATTCCTGGATGACTTGCTAGAGGCTTGCCTAAAAAGCTTACCAAAAGGCTGGCCGATCGTGGGCTTTGCCATGTTGGAAACATAATCCTTGGATCTAGAATACTGCTGTACCGCTTGATTCTCCTTTCACTTCTCGGTGTTAGGTGTGAGAGGTATATTAGGTAGTCTTGCTAAGGTACCCCTTTTTTGACCATTTAGCCTAGTTGCATATAGTAAAGCCAAGGTGACTATTTCAAACTAGGACATGATGTTCACCCGTATGCAGGATTGTGTGAAACTACTTGTTTGAAGTAGTGAAACCCTAGTTCATGACAAAACTAGGACAGGGTAACCCTACCCCCTCATAGGGGTGTTTTGGCTCTCTTTTAACTAGTATGTGCTTTACAGTGAAACTGTACAGGAGTGTTCATATTAGTGGCAAAGTGGGTATCTGTTTGGGGTAGAATTCAATATGGAGTACAGTCCTACAGCCTTGATCATGTCTATTTAGCTGAGGTGCTATCCGGTTTCTGATTATTGTTCTCTTTTATTTATTTCTTTTGATAGGTAGTTTAAAACCATAGCTTCAAAACGTTCTAATATCCCCCAAGTACTCTGGACCCACGTCAGAAGACTTTGCAAGGTCGAAGATCTTGTTTGGAGACAGCCGTGTTTGCCTCACTGTCACCTGTTACAAGGCGAAGGAGGATCACACAAGAATCACCAGTGCCTTTCTTACGACAATCACCTCTCAGCTCACCTATTTTCATTCCAGCTCAAGAGCTCAAGAACAGTCACCTATTCCAATGGTGCAGTATCCCCTGGCAAATATGGAGGAATTAATACTCCATCTGCAACAAATGGTTAACACACTACAGCATGATGCAGCCCATCAGGCCGAGGTTATAACTAGGTTACAACAACAACAACAACAGCCAGCTGTGGCCTCTGCACCACATGCACCCGCTGCAGCTATTCCTGTGCCCGACGCCACTGCTAATATTGTTACTCCTCAAGATCCACAAACTGAGGGTATTCCGGTTTTCTCAATCGAAGCAGAACCCATCACAACACAAGTTTCTAGAGCCCCGGTTTATCAAACCGAGACACCATTCGAATTCGAGCTTGATCCAACCGCGCTCAAAGTCAACAAACTAGAGAAACTGTTCAAAAAAGCGCAAGGGGTCAACTACATTCCAAACATAGAGATGGGTACACTGAGTCTATGGTTACATTAACAGAGCGGTTTAAGATGCCACACATTGATCGCTTTGATGGTTCTTGGGACCCAATGGTTCACTTACGGTTGTTTTCAAATATCTTGCGGCCAATGGGCTTCACTAGACTGTAGAAGCTATCCCTCTTTCGTCAAACTATGTCAGGTATAGCGGCCATCTAATACGCTAAGTTGGAAGATTCTGTAAAGCAAAATTGGGAGCAATTAGTCGAGTCTTTCATTTCTCAGTACTCTTACAATACGTAAATCGAGGTCACCATATGTAATCTGGAGGCGACGCGTCAGGAGCCAAAAGAAGGTTTCTCCAAGTTAGTGACGAGATGGAGGGTCAAAGAGTTAATGATGACCACTCGACCTTCAAAGAAAAACCAGATCGAAATGGTTGTCTAGAACCTACATGGCAAGCTAGTGCAGAAAATGATTGTTCTCCCCTTATTTACATTCAAAGAACTTCATGAAATGGGGGTTCAAATTGAGGATGCCATGAAACTGAGGATTATTACTGATGATAAGGAGCCGGCTAAGAGGCCGTTTGTTCGCAGTTCCAATGTTGTCTTGGGTAGCACAACTTCAAGGCCATCAAAAGTAAGTGTTGTCACCACAACCAAAACTGTCGAACCCTTCACCAACATGGGCCCACAAACATCATCCAACCCTACCCGACCTCCGGGTAGAACTTTTAACCAACTATACATGACCCTATCCAAAGCCATACATGTGTTGATCAAGAAAGGGCACCTAAAACCCTTAGAACCTCTCCCACTTCCCGACCCTCTTCCATCCAAGCATGACCCCACAAAATACTATGCTTTCCACCAGCAGCACGGTCATGAAACCGACCGATGCTTTGCTTGCATCATGAGATTCAAGATCTCATTGACAATAAGGTCATTGCTCCACCCCAGAAACCAAATATAACCTCCAACCCACTCCCTGCCCATAACCAAGTCCCTCCACCCAGAAATCTCCACCTTATCCATACACTGTCCACCTCCTATGACCCAAGTGTTTATATTACCCCCTCCCACCTACCAAAACCAATGTTGTTCATTCCTGAGGGCGTGGACTTGTGCGTGATGGACACATCTAATCTACAAATTGAGCCTCACAAATTAGTGGTGGCAACACCAACAGTAAAAAGAGGTTTTGACCTTAGAGGGAGGTGCCGGGCTATTGCTAGAGTGTCCCGGAGACTCATCGGAAAGAGAGTCCGACCCGAGCCATTACATTGTTCATACTACTCAACTAAAGCCTGAGGTGGTACTACCAACCTCGGTGTACATTAATGTTGTTAGGGAGAATAGCCCTAACCAAGGGTTAGATGATCTGGCTGACCTCAAAGAAAATTTAGACAATCTGCAATTCTTCGACGAACAAGATCAAGGTAATGTGCAGATCGGTTGGTTCGATCTAAACAGGTCGACTGATAATGTCGGGGACTAAGTGATAAGTCGGACAAGGAAGAAGAAAGCAGGATTGTACCAGAGGAGCAACAAGCTAGAATAGCTGTGGTAGTCAAGAAAGCTCAAGAGAAAGAAAAACTGCCAAAGAGCACATGTGCGGGAAAACCAACCCAAGAAGTGGGTGTTATGAAAACTACAGATACTGAATTGGAAGCTGCGCTGAGGTAGTTTGAAAGAGAGAGGATTGAAGACAGCCAGAAAACCGCAATAGCGTGTCGCCCTAAGGGGGACACTTGTACTATAAAGATGATTCAACTGGAGCCGGACAATTGTTTGTCGACAGCTAATAGGGAGTGATAGGACGATAGTGATCTGCATCTAGCCTATACTGATGAAGACTAGGGAGACTGCATCCCGGATAATACATGGAATTCTGAGGAAATAGGTCATCTCACTAGAAATGGATGGTATTTTAAACCTCCACACCTGGATCAGGCAGAGCCATCAGGAAAGGACCGAGAGGTCGAGAAGGAAAAGGAAAAGAAGTTCGAAGAGGAGCTAGTTCTAAAGCAACTTAAGAAGATCCAAGCTAATATCTCCATCTTGGGCCTATTTATGGCTTCATGGGTACACTGACAGGTAGTATTATTGGCAATGGATAAGGCCAAATTGTCCATTGATACCACGCCCGAGCAACTTATGGGCCCAGTCTTTCCAAGTGGCGCCAAGCCAATGCTCACTTTCTCTGACAAAGAGTTGTCGCAGGAAGGATCAGCTCACAATGAGCCAATATATATATATCTGTGGAGTGCTGAGAGAAGTGGGTACCAATGGTGTTAGTAGACACCGGTTCTGCCATTAATGTATGTCCTTCCCGCACTACCTATGCGATAGGCCTCAAACCGACAGACTTCGTCCCCACGGCCCAGGTGATACGGGCATATGACAACACAAGTAGAGAAGTCATGGGAACAATGAAAGTGCGAGTCCAGGTGGGCCCATCTGAACATAAGATCCAATTCCACGTACTTGATGTGCCAACTACCTTTAACCTACTGTTAGGGAGGCCTTAGTTACATCACATGAAAGTTATGTCCTCCACCTTCCATCAACTGCTAAAGTATCCTCGTGAGGGAGGAGTAGCAACCGTTTTGGGGAACTCATCCATACATCCACCGCCAGAGGTGACTACACTATTGCTAGAAATCAATCTTGGTGAGTAGGATGTATTCCTTTTAGGATTCACTCTGGCAGAAGCCTAAGTAGTGTAAACAATCCTAGCCGCGAACGAAGGCATGTATGTCAGTGCGCAGTCCATCTACTTCGTGAATAAGTTGCAGTATATTCTAGGAATAGGGCTCGAAAAGAGTGGGCGGAAAGGTGTTGCAGCACTAGCATAGGTGCCATACAACCCGCATGCCTTTGGATTGGGCTATGTGCCCACCAAAAAGGACTGAGAAGAAAAGGAAAAAAATGAGAGACAGAGCCAAGGCCAAAAGAGTTGGGAAGCATTATAAGCTTGTCCATAGGCCAATTCGGGGGACATTGAATAGGCGTTTTGTTAGAAAATGAGAGGATTTCCCCTTTTGTGGCCTTCTTGAGCCTTGGGTGGATTCCTCGAAGAAACGTGTCCCCGGATTCGAGATCTTCTTTGACCATCAGTTGCAAGACATTGATGAAGAAAGGGCTAAACTAAGCATTAACACTGGCCAGAGCAAAGAAGATAACTCAGACAACAATGAGGTTGACGTAAGGGCAACACTAGCCGATCTCTTGACAGATCCCGCGACCGACATAGAGAACTTGAGGGATAATTTTACTATCTCTATAATCGAAGAGGGACTAGGTGTGGATCCCACCAGTGGTATTCTGGATGCATCAAGGGCACCATGCCTTACTTGGTAACTGGAAAAGGGCTTTATTTCCAGTTCTGAATCGGATGATGAGCCAGAATCTGATTCCACCGAGTCTGTGGAGTCGGAATCAGATTCAAGTCAATTCGGGGAGTCCGAGTCTGGCATTCCCAAGGGTGGTAACCAGGATGCCAAGGTCCTGTCTAGGTCCTCGTTTGCTTTCTCTTATGAATGAAAACACTATAGATTCTGTGTACTTCTCTGTGCCACTGATTTATTGCATTGACCAAGATTTTTAGAATTTTAACAAAAACAAAAAGGAAAAAATTCCTCTAGCTTTGAAAAACTTGATTAATAGAGAGAGGAGGAGAGGCATGCTAAGCCTTGTATTGATGAAATCATTGCCATTAATGTGGGTATTGAGAAGGATCCCCGCTTCGTCCAGATCGAGTCCACGTTGTCTTCGGAGAAATGCGAGCATTTAATCGCTTTATTAAAGGATTTCAAAGATGTTTTTGCGTGGCCCTACGAAGACATGCCTGGAATCGATCCTGAGATTGTACAGCACCGGATCCCTCTTGACCTTGAGACCTGACCAGTCAAATAGAAATTGTGCAAAATTCGTCCAAATTGGGCATTGAAAATCAAAGAAGAGGTCACCAAGCAGATTGATGCAGGATTCTTGATGGTGTCCGAGTATCCAACTTGGTTCGCCATTGTCATCCTAGTTCCGAAGAAGGTTGACAGAATTAGGGTTTGTGTCGACTTCCGAGATTTGAACAGAGCTAGCCCAAAAGACGACTTCCCGTTGTCGCACATCGATGAATTGGTAGATTTCACTGCTGGACATGCCTTGCCTTCGTTTATGGATGGGTTCTCTGGGTATAACCAGATTCTAATGGCACGAAAGGACAAGAAGAAAACTATATTCACCACACCATGGGGTACCTACTGCTATCGAGTTATGCCTTTTGGGTTGAAGAATGCTAGGGCTACATATCAGAGGGCCGTGAGCACGATCTTGCACGACATGATCCACAGAGAAGTTCAGATGTATGGGGAGGACATGATTGTTAAGTCCAAAGAACGAAAAGGCCACTACACCACACTGGAAAAATTCTTCTAACGGATCAGGGAGTACCGACTGAGGTTAAACCCACATATATGCACTTTTGGGGTGACCGTAGGAAAGATGCTGGGATTTCTGATCACATAGAGGGGAATCGAAGTAGTTCCTTCCAAAATCAAGGCCATCTTAGAAATTCCACCACCGAGGACTGAAAAGGAGGTGCGCGGCTTTCTGGGGAAAGTGCAATTCATAAGACGGTTTATTTCAAAATTAACCTCAAGTTGTGAACTACTATTTGGTCTGTTGAAGAAAGGGAAGAAGTTCTGATGGGATGATCGATGTCAATTTGCCTTTAAGCAGGTCAAGCAGTACCTCTAGAATCCGACTGTGTTATTACTGCCAGAGACAGGGAAGCCTCTGATTCTGTATTTGTCAGTAACAGATTTGACCATGGGGTGCATGCTAGCTCAAGAATCTAAAGATAAAGTAGAGAAGGCCATCTACTATTTGAGCAAGAAAATACTAGATTATGAGACCCATTACACTCCCCTGGAGAAAGCTTGTTTAGCATTAGTATGGGCAACAAGGAAGTTGAGACAATACTCTTAGCTCACTCCGTAATTCTGGTTTCGAGATTAGATCCCATCAAATATCTCTTTGAGAAACTAGCACTTACGGGTAGGCTAGCTCATTGGTTGCTTCTTCTCTCCGACCTTAAGTATGTCACACGCAAATTAGTTAAAGAGAGAGTGGTAGCGGAATTCTTGGCGGACCACCTAGTGGAAGGATATGAAGCAGTGGAGTACCTGTTTCCGAATGAAGACATTCTGCAAGTAGAAGAGGAAACATGGACAATGTACTTTGACGGAGCATCTAATCAATATGGTTATGGGATAGGTGTGTCGCTCATAGCACCCGATGAGTCCCATATACCCCTAGCTTTCAAACTTCGATTCAAAGTGTCCAACAACAAGGCAGAATATGAGGCGTGTATTGCTGGTTTGGAAGCTGCCCCAGAACTAAGGGCAATAAGGTTGGATGTCATCGAGGACTCGAACTTGGTTGTTTCTCAAGAGAACAGAGACTGAAAAGTCAAATAAGAGAAAATGAAGGTTTATCATCATACCTTGGATATTCTGATTCCAAGGTTTGAAAAACTAACGTTCACACATCTACTAAGAGAGAATAACTGGTTTGCTAATGTGCTAGCAACTCTATCTTCCATGGTAGACATCTTGCTTGGAATCAAGATGCGTTCGATCATCATCAAACATAAATATATGCCTACTTATGAGACCATTGCCGCGATAAATGAGGTTCAAGACAAAAACCCCTAGTATTACGACATTTAGAATTTTCTAAATAAAGATACATATCTACCAAGGGCAAATATCAAAGAGAACTGTGGAATACAGCGTCTGGCCATCCAGTTCATCATCCGAAGGGATAAGCTGTACAAGAGAGGCCATCTGGGAATGTACAAGCTCTATGTTGAGGAAGAAGAGTCGAAACATCTTATGGAGGCCATCCACGGAGGGGAATGTGGAGCACATATGAATGGTGTGATGCTAGCCCGAAAGATCCTTAGACAAGGCTATTATTGGTCAACTATAGAGAAGGATTGTATTAGTTTCGTTCGACGATACCACAAGTGTCAAATCCATGCCAATCGCATGAATATCCCACCATCAAAGCTCTATAACATGACTTCGTCGTGGCCTTTCTCAATATGGGGAATCGACGTTATTGGCGCAGTCTCACCAAAGGGTTCAAATGGACATGTGTTCATCTTGGTGGCAATTGATTATTTTACTAAATGGGTGGAAGCTCAGTCTTACTCTGTGTTGAAAGCGTCACATGTGGCCAAGTTTATCAGAAACAACATTATCTGCCGGTATGGGGTTCCGAACGAGATCGTTTCAGACAATGGCTCGCACTTCAAGAAAGAGGTGGTGGATCTGCTTGAGAAATATAACGTGGCTTTTCACAAGTCATCAACATATAGACCACAAACCAATGGAGCTGTTGAGGCCACTAACAAGAATGTTAAGAACATCCTGTGGAAGATAGTGGAAACCTACAAGGACTGGTCGGATAAACTGCCTTTTGCATTCTGGGGTTATCGAATGTCAATTTGAACATCCACAGGAGCGACCCCCTCTTCTCTAGTGTATGGAATGGAAGTTGTTTTGCCAAATGAGATCGAAATACCGTCGCTGAGAATTATGGCCAAGTGTTAGATAGCGGAGGCGGATTGGTAGAAGAGCAGATTCGAAGAATTGATGTTATTTGACGAGAGAAGATTGAAGGCATTATATTACATCCAGGGGTACCAGCATAGAATTGCTAGGGCTTTTTACAAGAAAGTCAAATCTCAAAGAACGAGATATGGTGCTCCAAGACAACCGAGCTCCCATCCATGACCCTAAGGGCAAGTTCTGACCTAATTGGACTAGTCCTTATATCATCAAATCTATCTGGTCAAGAGGGGCGATTATCCTCATAGACCTAGATGGCTTGGAGTTTTCACAGCCGATCAATATGGACAAGTTGAAGAAATACTATCCCTGAGAGGCTCGCTAGGCCGAAAACCCAGAAAGGCGACCTAGGCAAAAGTTAGAGCATGGAAAAAGTAGAAATAAAGAAAACTAGAGCTCACAAGGTTGAAAACTCGAAAGGGCAGCTTTGGCAAAAATTAGAGCGTAAAAGAGAGTGTTAATACTCGAGTGAACCTGAACCGAACTACATAAGGCCTAATTCCTATCTTTGGGATACGTAGGCAATTTCATTCCGAAGTTCAACCATAACCATCTCCAACTCTACTGTCCTATCCATTTGTCTGATCAAGCCATCTTTGTCCATCGTCTGTGCTTGGTTGTTATCTTCATTTTGGCAGAAGGGCTAGTTGTAATGGAGAGCAATGATGGTGAATGCAGTTGTGGGCAGTTATGATCTTCTTATTCAGGGTTGTACATCTCGAGGGTTGTACATCTTGAGGACTAATTCCATGTGTGTCAGGTAGTGACCATTGCCGAAAATTGTTTTGAAAAGTTTTAATGAAGTTGATTTTTCTCAAAATTTTATCTTTTACAACTTAGACCATTGTCGGGATTAAAAGAAAATTTTTAGTGCTCACAACTTTAATTCCATTGATTTCAACACAAGTACATTCCTCAACTCTCTGATTAAATCAAAGTTACTTTTACATTATAAAACTTGAAAAGAAAAGTCAAAGCAATAAACTAGGGGCAAGCCTGGTGGTTTTGCATCCTCTGCTCGTGCTTGCAGAAGTCTCTACAGCCAAAGTTGGCCCAACTTGTGCCTCGTCCTCAAGCCAAGCCAAACACTCACCGGAAAGGGCGTAGCGAAAACTAGGGGCAGGGGCTAGAAGCTCTCTTGTCCTCCAAGCAGCGAGGTATCAGACCAAGTGCAAAGCACGAACTGGGAATGGAGCCGGGGTATTCCACTTCCTCTTCTAGACGGGTCTAATCATGTTCGAATTGGCGTCTGAACTGGAACGAAAAATAAAACACGCAGTGCGTGAGGCCAATCAACTGTATACCCAGTTGTCAGGACATGTTGTAACTCATCTCAGCCAAATTAAGCCAGGGGCAATGCCAGGTAATGTCAGCTGCAGATCTGCTGCACATCCAGTCACACCACCATCCCTCTGAGAGAAAGTCCACTAGCCGCTGGCAGAAGAAGTAGGCTCAGGCTGAATACTCCAGGCAAGGATCCACCACTTTCAACTTATCCATTAGCCACACCTAGGAAGGGATGAAAAATAAGAGAGATTAAAGAATAAAGAGATGTGCGTGGAGAGAAAAAGTAAGAGAGGGGCTTGAGATAAGAATAAAGAATGAGTGCCGAGCGGCGTGAGAAAGCATGAATAAGAAAGGATGGGAAACAATACCTGAAGAAGCAGCGGACTCCCTGTGAACCGAGTAGTCACTCGCTGATGAAAAGCATCTAAACCCACCAGGGTCTCAGCCAATGCCAAACCAATACAACTCTTACCCTATTTCAAACATTGGGCCACCTCGATCAACCTAATGTTGGCTCTGCCACAACTAGGGGCAAGAAGAAAGTGCGCAAGCATACATAAACAGAGGGCATGTTGCCGATGACCTCACCAGAGAAGATCACCTTTGTCCCCAATATCGGAAAACCAATGAATCAAGCCGGGTATATCTAGCTCCCCATCATGAGCCAAGGATCGAGCCTCGTGCAAAGTGAGCCCACACATCCATTCCAAAGCCTGTGCATGGCCAAAATGGGGTAGGGGCACAATCTCCTCATCACGTCGGGACTCCATCAATGCTTGAAATTCTTCAAGGGTTGGACACATTCCTTTCGCTCCAAAGTGAAATACATGTGTAACCGGGTTCCAACATCGCACGGCGACATAGAGGAACGGAAAACAAAGTGAAGTACGGCTCAACGAAAAAAGCCCGTTTATGTCGAAACCTCAAAAATTTACCTTTTCCGTGCCATCCAAAGTAGCTATCCAATCCTTGAGCTTCTTGGCAAGGAATGTCTCCATTTTCAAAGGAAACAGCAGCAAAAATGAAGTTATGTCAAATAAACAATGGATGAAGACCTTTTATAGAGGATAAGGCTGTGTAAGTGGATGCTAGCTGTTAGTCAGCTATTCACCCACAACACTTGGCCGGCCGGCCACATCTCTTGGCTGGCCGTCCCCTTTACTGGCCGACCGACCACTTTTGTTAGCCTGGCAATTGGGCAGTTTGGTTTTGTTCTAGTCTTTGTGCTTTAAGGTCTTATTTTGAGTCTTTTGTTTTCAGCGAGTGTGAATAGCTGTGTTTAGATTGTTTTTACTTTGGTTTTTTTCATTTATCGAGTTGTATTCTGTGTTTTGGTCTTGTATTCTGTATTTTGGTCGTTTGTCAGCTCAATATCGGTTAAGAACATCATTCCAACACAAGCGTTTTCAGTTTGGAATGCGGTTCCATTTTTGTTTTTACGCAAGTGTGGTGCCATGCTCATGATGAAAAACAAAGCTCTTTCTATAAAACTGCAGGGGTTTTACCCCGATCATAGTTTTTACAAAATAGGGAATACAAGTTTTTTAAAAGCAAAAGTAAAGACCTATCTGAAGCTATACAAGTGCTAAGCTACCAAAAAAAAAAAGAAAATAAGCAAAAGAGTACAAAAATCTGCGCCGGTCGCATCAAGCTCAAGAGGCTCTCTTCGTCCTCTTCCTCGGAAGGGACTCAGGGGCATTGTCTCCGTTGGCACCGCTATCATCAAAAGACTGGGACTCCGAACCAGAGCTGGCATCTCCATCTCCACTCTTGACTCAGAGCTGGTCTCGGCATCCTCCTTGCTCCCTGACCCTGAGTCAGCATCATAGTCCTTGCTCTCAAACTCAGAGTGCCTGCTCAGAGCCTCCTCGGTGCCACTAGTCTCAGCATTATCTCCACTCAAAATCGGCTTCGAAGAGGAGGAGGTCTCCTCTGTCTAGGACACGCTACTCTAACCCTAGGCACCCCTACCTTTGCCTTGACCTCAACGATCATCCCAGCCACTTGCTGGGGCCTGGCTGCCTCTCCTCCCTGCCACTGAAGAAGGTTCCGTCGGTGCCGCCGGTGTTGTCGATGCCGCTGGTGCCATCGGTACAGGTGGAATCTGAAAACAAGCATTAAAGTATCAGGCAAAGTGTAATATCCAGTATAAGTATGATGCAGAAGACAGATTTAGCATAAACGCAGTGTATTAGTACAGTGTGAGGCAGTATCAAAATGCATGTCAGTATGAGTAAATATGAGTATCGTATATCAGTGTGGGTATGGCATGTCAATGCAATGTGGTGCAGAACAGTATGGGTAAGCAAAGAAATGCACGAGAAGAATGGAGGATACCTGGATATCGTGGAGCGCAAGCAGCTTCTCTCTCCTTTACACCATGCAAACTAGAGAGGCAATCAGCTAGAGGAGACCGTTCGTGTACTCCATAGGCGCCTATAAGTGAAGTTGAACAATCAGTATCCAAAAAAGAAAAATGCGAGATGTAAGATGTAAAGCGCTGTCCATACCTGTGGTGCACCCGGAGCCCTGACATACCCATGTTCCGCCTCCGGCGACTCTATCAAGATCTGATAGGCCATCCCGCTTGGCCGCCAATAGGGAATCGTGGTAGGAATCGCTGGCCAACCGATTGCATGCACAGTAGGAAGGGCCCCTCTAATATTAGCCTCGGCCGTATGAGCAGCCTCTCCAGCCAAAGCAGCACCTATAGCATCGCCCACGCGAACTCCGGTCAGAGGCAGCATAAGGTGTGTCTGGATGAAGGTCGCATAATCCCCAACCCCTCTAAAGAAATAGGCGTCCAACCTCGCCATGTACTGAACTATAGCCTCAACTGGGAGGTTGTCCGCTGTCCTCATTGATGACGGAGGAGGAGCAGGAATGAATGGAGTGTGCAGGCCCAGGGTCTGGTGCACGAACCTCTCACCCAGATACCAAGACCGGCAGAATGGACCCTCCAGCAAGATTCAATATTAGGAGGTAGCCCAAGATCTGGCTTACTGGTCCCGTAGCCCAGTAGGCATCATCGCCCATGGCTTCCATGCGATCTGTAAATGGAGAATGTGTTGTTAGTTACTATCAGTTGTCAAGGTATGGATTAGAGCAGTAGCAATGGAAACAAAGCAGAAGAGAATACAGGCCGCGAACTACCTCATGGTCTACCACCGTATCAAAGTATCGGCGGTAGTAAGCAAAAGTCAAGTCGTCGCGGCACCTAGGGTGGCACCTACCGTCATAACGCCGAGAATAGAGCACACCCGGCGCTATCTCATCTCTCGGCACTGGGGCAATGGCCGGGAAATAGGCATAGACCCAAAGCTGTAAGGCAAAGATAATTTGTGAATCAATATGTGTGAACAGATATTAAAACAAAAAGTGCAAAGCAGAAGACACAATGTGTGAACATAATAGAAAGTGCAAAACAGAAGGCACAATGTGTGAACAGTGATAAATACAGAACATGCAAAGCAGAAAGCACAATACATGGGCAGAAATAAAGGCAGAAAGTGCAAAGCAGAAAGCATAATAAGCAAGCAGAAATTAAAAGAAAGTGCAATGTGTACCTCACAGGCTCTCCAATAGCCTCTGACCTTGTTTCCCTTCTTACGAGAACCGGAGCTCATATACCCGTACAAGGTGGTGAGGCCAGCGCCACCCCAGTCATAGAATCGGACCCGGGGCAATGTCACGAGGGCACTCAGTATGTACAGCCCTATGGTATTCCACCTATTCACGAACAAGATGGTACCGAGGAGATCAATCAAAAAGCCCGCGTGTACTGTTCCACCTCTTCTTGTGTCTCTAACTGGCTCCCATGGAAGCGATCATAGAACCAACTGTATCGAACCATGGCCAGTCTGTCCAGCGGAGGGCATGCACTAAGCAGGTGAATCCATACAGCCTCCCATCGGCCCATGTCCATGTCAAAAGGGATCGGATCACCCCCTACTCTCAAGCCAGTGATCATAGAAAAATCGTTGGGGGTCATCGTTATCTCCCCGGTGGTGGAAAAGTGGAAGGAGTTGGTGGTGTCACACCACCTCTCCACCAAGGCTCCGAGCAAGGCCCGGCTGGCCAACAGTCATGGAAGTCTAGAGCAAAAGAGTGTAGACACCCTATTTTTGACTGCCCACAAGGCTCGAGCGCTTTACTCGGAACACTTGATGATGAAAGTGGTATTGTGCGTGGTTCGAGGTCTCAACGAAGGAGTCTTGTTCAAGCTTCAACACAACCCCAAACCTTTCATATTCCCATTGATCATACCCGAGAAATCCCTTTCTACACCTTGTACCAACCTGTGTTGAGGCTGAAACAGAAAAACAGGGGAATTCATTGAAACCCGGTTGTGCCTCATTGAGGGCCGACCGTAGCTATTGAGGGCTGGCCTGGCTTCAGTAGCTAGTAATACTGTTTTGGGTAGGAGGCCGCCAACTGTCCATTTTTAAAGATATTTATCACCTTTTGTGCTCAAATTATATAAATACGACCATATACCTCTGTTTTGGGGGTTGAACTATTGAGAGAAAGCCTATACACATAGAGAGAGCTCCTTCTTCCTCCTTCTTCCATTGCAAGCTACCTTTGAGTTAACCTACCAACCTTGTATCATCTATATACACCATACACAACCTTGACTCATCATCTTAGAGCCTTGGTTGACCCTTGAGAAGCATAATTCAAGCTTGAGAGTGTGTTAAGAGTGAGTTTGATTATCAACCAAAGCTTACTCCATTTTGAGAGGTATAAGCTTGTAACTTTTGTTCTTGTTTTTGCTTACTTCATTTCTACCTATTTCTTGTATTCTTGGGCTGTTTTATATCCATTTTAAGTGTTGGAACTTGGGTTTGGCTAACTACCAAAGGTGGTAAAGTTAACACCCTTACTTGCTCCTATTTTTATAGCTCAACCCTTGGTTCCTTTACACTATTTTTCTTTGATTTTTGAACTGATTTTCAGAGTTGAACAAAGGCCAAAAAACATGGTTTGAAGTCTTGAAATTGGAGAGGTTGGCCACCCCTCCTTGTTTTTACTTACATAGCTTTATTATCTTTACCTTTTGTTTAGCTTTTGAGCTCTTTTCTTACAATTTCAGCCACTATTTTTGGCTTATTAGAGACTGTTTTAGGGTTGTCCTACTCTATTTAATTGATTCAAGCTTTGATTAGTTCATTTGTTGTAGCATTGGTCTTGTACATAGCTTGTATTATGTTGTTCTTAGCCTTTTTTTTGTCTAACTTTGATAGTAATAACCTCATTTTAAGAATCAACTTGTCACACCTTTCTTTCATTTGAGAGTCATTTCAATCGGTTGATGGTTATTCAACACATGAACTAGAGATTCACGCTTAATGGCTTAATCTCTACGGAGATTCATTGTCAACGGCACAATCTCTCTTTCATGTTGAGAATTACTTCCCGTTTGACACTTCTCTTCTTTTAGAGGACTTAATCATCACTTCGGACAAATGGATTAAAGAATGGAAATGACTAAAAGAATTGGTTTAAAAGCAACCAACACACATAAAGAAAATGAGTCATCTTGCTTAGGCTTAGCCGGACGTTATGCCAAGTTTATCGAGTCAAGAGTGATCATGTGCTAATTCATGGCGTTTTGATGATTCTTGAAGCATCTTTATTTCCTTTTTTTGAGTTCATTCCATGATAAAGATGGAGGAGTGGTCATATTCATTACATTCATTGATTTTTGTCCAAAATTATATCCGGAATCATTAAGCAATCAATTTGCTCATTGATAGTTTTGGAAACAATTCTAACCTTCTCTCAAGGCTTTTCCATGACAAAGAAGAAAAGAAGAGACAAACAGAGCTTGAACAACTATGTCTACAGTGTTTTCACTTCAGAACACAAAACAGAGTTTTGCACAAAATTGAGGCACGGCCGGCCTTCTTTAGGCCCACCGAGCTTCATTGAGGACCGGCCGGTCCTCAATGTTTAGTCAGCAGTGTATTTTTGTAGAAAATAGAGGGCAGTGGTTGAGATGAAACAGAGCAAGCTTGGGGCAGACAGAGCTGTTCTTGAACATTGTACATGTGCATGCATACAATTCTTGCGCATCCTCGCTTACATTATGATCATTGTAATTAATTTAATTTAATACTGTTTGTTGTAATTAGTCCCATTAATTATTAAGTGTTGTAATTATTATTATTGTTCCTTTGTAATTATTGTAGTTAATTAAGTTTAAATAGCTAGTTTACTTATCTTGGTTATCCTTGTTGTAATAGCATAGTTAGCTAGTTAATTAGCCTCGCTTATTTATTCATTCGGTTTTGTAATAATTAGCTAAATTTGGACTTTCAGACTTTGATTCGCACCCTCTTGCACGAGGGCAAATGTGTAATAAGTTGTATGTCTTCCAATCTCACGTCTTTCTCCCTTTTACTTACTCACTTACGATGATTAGTATAGGGCATCACGTTTCATTAGCATTCTTATGATTTGCATTCATTGTCTTGCATGCATCCAAGGTTCAGCTCATCATACTATCCCAATATCAAATGTTCAAATTCATTTACTTGAATACGTGCTCTCTCGCATGTCTTGAATACAATCATATGCCATGCTCATAGCCGGGCCTATAAAAATACATAATGTGTGCATTGCATTAGTCATATTGCATAAGTTAGGAACATGCATATTTTTCTAACTCTTTCACCTGTTTTGGCTCAAAGTACTAAGTGAGCTTTTATGTCTTAGCATCTTGTATAAGATGTTTGTGTTACCATATCTAAAGCATGAATACCATGAGGCTAAGTGCTTAAATGATATAATTGTTTGAATGCCTGTGGATGAAGGCTAGTTGCTTGAACTGGGATGGTTTGATTAAATGTCCACTTTAGCCCACTTTTTCAAGTGGCAAAATTCACAAAACAATTTCTAAACAAAACATGAGATCAAGTGTTCCAATTCTTGCAAACTAGTCTATACATTGTGTACAATGCACATAGTAAAAAAGCTAACAAATCATAACAAAAGCATATAATGTAAATAAGAAACACATCATGATTAGTAGAGGTTGATCTTTGATTGGACGAGTGGGGTGCTCAATTCATGACCTTTCCCCTCTCGTACCTAAGTTCCCAAGTCGAGACACTTTTGTGATGATGAACTAATGGCCTTTGGCACGAGTCTAGGGTTTCCTAAGTTTTTCAAAAATATTTAGATGACGACTCTGTAATCTGGCAAAGCAGTCCATTTTTGACATTCGATTCAAAAATTGATTTTTCAAAAAGAATTATCAAATTTGGACTCTTTTTGTATTTTCATTATTTCACATTGCACTTGTGAAATCAGATTCAAAACCACAAGTGGAGTCCGGACTGTAAGGCTATTCGCCTTCCGAAAGGAGCGTGGAAAGTCGAGCTACAAAGAGACCAAAGCCCGCCTCATCAACAAGATCGTAGACCCGAGCGAGGAGCTCATGATATCAGTCCCTAGCTATCACCACCCCATATCCTCTCCAGGAGCGGGCATCACCCTGTATTGGCAAAGCAAGAAAACATCAGTTGTGTAACAGGCATCAGTTGTGTAACAGAATGAGATACAGTAATGAGAGGCAGTAATGAAATGACAAAACAGGTAAAGTGCATGAGAGCAAGTTTGTACCTCAATAGTGTCGTGAGAAAGATGGGAGGTCCGCTCTCTCAATAAAACATCCTCAGGCACGCCGCCAACAAAGTCCTTGAACCACAATATCCTACCGGGGGACATCGCATGGATCCGAGGATGGTAAGTGGCGAGGTTGAATGGCCTCAACCTCAATGGAAGTAGCTCAGGCTCAGGCCCTGGAGGAAAGACCTCCTCTACCTCAAAGTTTGCAGCAATGTCCTCCGCTGCTCTGCCAGCCTCATCAGCTATGGGCTCCTCAACCTCAGCAGCAGATGGAAGTACCGGTACCTTGGGAGGGGCGCCGTCGTGTGGGATATCATCCGCCATGTGGAAAGTGGGTGAAAAGGTGGTGAAAATGGGAAAAATGAAGAAAAAATAGGGAAAACCCAAAAAAGTTAACCCTAGAAGAGATAAATAAGAGAAAAAGTCAAAATTTGAGAAAATGTGTGAAACCTAAGAAAATCACGACATAAATAAGCCCAGAGTGATGAAAACCCCCCAAAAAAAAAAAAATCAACGAAAACAAATTCTAGTCGATTCAAAACGAAGAGGGCTAAAGGCGTTTCACGAATAAAGTTTGCATGGGGCGTTGGGAAACGTGTATAAAATACGAATCTAGAGAAAGAGAGAGAGTACCTAGAGAGAGATGGGAGTGATTTTAGATATGTGTGTGTAAAATGAAGCCCTTGTGTTGTTTTAATGAGACTTGAGCTGAAATGTCGAGTTTACCCCCGAAACTACAACAGCTGGCCGGTTAGCTGGTTAGTGGCCAACCGTCCAAGTTTTGTGGTCAGCCGGCCAAAAAGCTGGCCCAGAGCTGATTTTGCTAAGGTTTTGCCTATTCTGAGCATGAAGAGTCCCGTATTCTTCCTGGAGTGGAGAATTGCAGAAGTTGGGTTTGTTTCGGCTGTAGAAAATCCCGAAATGTGATTCCGATGGCACTGTTTCAAGCCCCGTTGTCACTACAAGACGAGAACGTGTCCCAATTCTAAATTTGAGCAAATTGTATCCTTTTTGAGCATGTTGAGGAACCTCCGAGAAGTAGATCGGATATTGTTGTAAGATGTCTTTGAACACCACTTTTTGTCTGTCTTTTCAATTCGCATGTCTATTGTATCGCATAGAACATGAATTGCATCGTATGTTGCATACCTATTTTGTTGCACTGAACACACATTATTATGCTTCGTATCAATTATATTGCATTATGTTACATTCATGTGCGTCGTGCTTTTCAATTCTTGTACCCACCCTTGTCAATGAGTGTGATTTGGGCTTTTCCCCTTTAACCTCGCTATGCGGAAGTGTAGCTTGGTTTGTTCTTGTGCCTTGCTATGAGGAAGTGTAGCTTGGTTTGTTCTTTAACCTCGCTATGTGGAAGTGTAGCTTGGTTTGTTCTTGTACCTTGCTACGCAGAAGTGTAGCTTGGTTTGTTCTTGTACCTCGCTATGCGGAAATGTAGCTTGGTTTGTTCTTGTACCTTGCTACACGGAAGTGTGGCTTGGTTTGTTCTTGTCCTCTCTACGTGGAAGTGTAGTTAAGATCACCTCACTACACGGGAGTGTAGTTTGGTTTGTTCTTGTAGCTTGGTTTGTTCTTGTACCTTGCTACGCGAAAGTGTAGCTTGGTTTGTTCTTGTACGTTGCTACGCGGAAGTGTAGTTTGGTTTGTTCTTGTACCTTGTTACGTGGAATTGTAGTTTGGTTGTTCTTGTGTCCTCTCTACGTAGAAGTGTAGTTAGGATCACCTATCTACACGGTAGTGTCGCTTGGACTGTTTCTTGTTAATCTTTCTACGCGAAAGTGTAGTTAGGATTATTTCTTGGTAACAATTCTCATTTGTTAATTTCATTGTTGCATTGCCTTGAATCTCATTTTCTTATTTCCGACTGGTATGTTCGTTTGTGTTCTCCACTGTTACATCGCATCATTTTTCATGTTGCATTTTGCCCCTGAACTACGCTAGTTTGATTCCTTGCAAACGGATATGTAGGGAACTTTTGAGTTCAACCAATTTACTTTTATGTCTTGATTGCTTGCTCAAGTCTTACGGCCTTGTCAAAATGGGTTGTCTCTGGGCTTTGACATTCACTCACGTCATTTCATAACTTCAAGCTCTGTCAAAGATGGACAACTGTAGACACCCCATTTTTGACCGCCCTTAAGACTTAGGCGCCTTAGGTTGATCACTCGATGATGAAAAGTTACACTGGACAAACATTCGATTTCCTCATCAGGAAGCCTCAGTTTTGAGTCTTAGAAACCTAAAACCTTGCACCACTTTTGGACCAATACAAAAAAAAATTCAAGCCTGACCACCCAAAAGCCTGCAGGCCAAAAGGTGGTCGGCTGGCCAAAAATTGCTGGCCGGTTGTCCCCCACTTGGCCGGCCGACCAAGTTTCCTGGTAGAGCAGATATTTGTTGCCAATTGTCTTCCCATGTGCATGCACTACACCAGCTGGCTCAATATAGATATTTCTGAGATATCAACCAGTTGTTCTATATATAGAGTCATACCTTATGTTTTTAGGTTAGAAAAAATTCCAAGAGCTCAAATTCTTGAAAATATCTCTCTCTCTCTCTCTCTCTCTCTCTCTCTCTATCTTGCAACCTATATACACCCTATCTATACTCCCTAAACCAATTTTTTAGGGCTTCTTGCTGAGGTTCTTGAGCATAAATTTCAGCACTTGAAGGTGAGAATTTGTTGGTTTGTGAATCAAAGTGTTCCTCCACTTCAAGAGGTATAACTTCTAGCTTCTTCACACTACTTCTTCCCAATCTTTACTTGCTATTTTTACACTATTTTTATGGGCTGAAACTTGTGGCTTAAAACTATCAAAGGTAGAGGAGTTAACCACCCTTCTTTTAACCTTATTTTCCAAGCTTTTGCCCTTGCGTATCCCATCTATTTTTCAACTTTTTCCCACTATTTTTTAGAGTTTTCTAGAGGCTAAAAAAGTGGTTTTGAGGTTTAAAAAGTGGAGGAGTTAGCCAACTCTCCTTAGGCTTGCTTACTAGCTTCATTTCTCCATTATTGTAGTTCACTTTTTCTAGCTTTTCCATGATAATTCCAGCACTGTTTTACCTATTTTTAGGACTGTTTTAGGGTGTTTATGTCATTTATGCTTTGTATAGTATGCTTGTAATGTTGTAGTCCTCATAGGTTTGGTGGTTTAGGCCTTAAACACCAACCTATTTGAGTTAATAGCTTTTATTTTCATAGCTCTCTTACGTATGTTCACACTTTGCATAATCACCTCTACAACATCCCTCCTTCCTTGTTTTTTTCGCTATTTGAGAGTCATTTCAAGTGAGTGTTGTTCAAAGCTTGAGAAAGAGGCCCTTCCATGCTTAATGGTTTAATCTCTTCGGAAGTTCATTACCAAGGCATTACATCTCTCTCATGCTAAGAACAACTCCTTGTTTGACACTTCTCTCCATTAGTGGACTTAATTCTCATTTTTGGACTAAAATGACTAAAGAATGGAAAGGTAATTAAAAAAAAGACTAATAAAATAGACCAAAAGAGGTAACAAGAGTAATAAAAATGGTTTGGGTTCAATCAGACGTTAATTGAACCCATTGAGTCTTGAATCATTTCATACTCTTTAGTGATAATAATGGTTCGAGATTCAAGGTCCACCACTTCCCTTGATCAATTCCATGATAGGGAGGAGGTTTTGTTGGTCTTTCATTGTCATTTATTAAGACTTTGTCCCTCGATGCATAGATCATCACGCAATAAGTTTGCGTCGATTGATGATTTGTGAATTGAGACTACTCCTCCTTTGATTTGTTTGATGATAAGGAGAGGTTGAGTGGAAAAACATCCGCTGAAAATACTCTGTTTGTGCTCTGTTTCTTTTCTATTGCAGCAGGGCAGAACCCAAAAATAGTAGCCAGCCAGCCGCCTCATTTTAGACTAGCAGTGCTATTTTCATGGCAGAACAGAGCAAAGGCTGGGGTAGGAAACAGTTCAATTTTCTGACTGCATAATAGAACAATTCTGGCAACAAAACAAAGGGGTTTTCGGGTGGAAATTCTTGTTCATGCATAGGCGATTCCACGCTTCCCATCGTTTGTTGTCGTACTTAAATTAGTTAATCCCTTTGAACTTGTAATAGCTAATTACGTAGTTAATTAAATTCTTGTCGTGTTGTAATTAAGTAATTAGATTCATTTAATTTGTAATAATTAGTTAGAATAGCTAGTTAAATTTTGGTGTTATAATAGTTAGTTAATTAGGACATTCATTCGGACCCTCCTGAGCGAGCGCAAATATGTAATATTCCGTATGTCTTCCAACCCCCATTTCTTTCTCTTTTTATTTACTCGTTTATGATGGATAGCATATAGTATCATGTTTTACTTAAAATTTTCCATGATTGCACCCATTCATCTTGCATGCATAAAGGTTCAGTTCATCATACTAATCAATGTCAAATTTCAAATTCTTACTTGAATACGTGCTTCGTCGCATATCTTCAATTGATTCACATGACATACTAGTAGCCGAGCCCATTAGTTGCATGTTATATGCGTTACATTAGTCATTTTACATCGTTATGATCATGCATTTTTTCTAACTATTTTATTTCTTTTGGCTTGCCTCGGTTAAGTACTAGGTGAGCATTTTTGTTTTAGCATGTTGCATTCATGTGATTGTTGCCATATCATGCATAAATACCATGAGGCTAAGTGCTTAAGTGATATTCCTGTTTGAATGCCTGTGAATGAAGGCTAATTGCTTAAGTTTAGATGATTTGATTAGTGTATGTACGTGATCACTTTTTCAAGTGGTACATTTTCAAAACAATTTTCAAACAAATATGAAATCAAAGCGTCCCAAATTTTGTGAAATAGTCTATACTTGTATGCATTACATAGTAAAGATAGCATAATAATCAGAACAATAGCATATTATGTAAATAAGAATCACATCATGATTAGTAGAGGCCGATCTTTGATCGGGTGAGTGGGGTGCTCAATTCATGACCTTCCCTTCTCATACCTAAGTTCCCACGCTGAGACACTTTGGTGATGACGGATAAATGGCCTTTGGCACGAGTCACGGTTTTCTTAAATTTTCTAAAAATATTTAGGTGGCAACTCTGAAATCTGGCAATGCAATCCATTTTTGACATTTTTGATTAAAAATCAATTTTCGAAAAGATTTGCCAGATTTGGACTCATTTGTGTTTATCTATTTCACATTGCACTCGTGAAATCAGATTCAGAACCACGGGAGTCCAAACTATAGGGCTATCGTATCCAGGGAGACTAAACCCCTATGAAGAGCATGAAAAGCAAGCTACAATGTTTCCAGCAACCTTGAATAAAATCTTAGTTCTCAACCTCTTCTCGAACTCTATGCAACGGAGCTCCTCCATTGCTACTAACTCCTGTGCAAACCGGGACAAGCTAGTGAAGGTCGCTTCAAACTCGGCCACGAATAGGTTTAGTTGTTTAAGGTTTTGAAATTCTTGTATCAATCTCTCCCTATTAGCGGGAGGTAGGTATTTGTCTTGGAAAGCAATAACAAAAGCTTCCCATGTCGGTCTCACTCTGCCTTTGGTGTATTTCCACCATTGGTCCGCATCCCCTTTGAAATAATAACACGCTAGAGTCACCCTCAATTCGCTATCATCAATGTGAAGCATCTCAAATGTCTTCACTGTTTTCTCCAACCATTCATCCGCTTTCTTAGGCTCCGAACCCCCATGAAACTCATCCGGTTTAGCCCACAAAAATTCCTGAGTAATGATAGCTGCTCTAGTCTCTACGACATTTTTCCGGGCTTGATTCTCCGTCCTCAACATGTTCATAGATCCCTTCAAAGCCTCTACCATCTCTCTAGCTAAGGCACCTGTAGCATCTTGACCCGCTTGCTCGGGGACTCCTGCTTGCCTCCTTTGCTCGGCCACGTTAGCTGGGCCTGCTTGTTTGGCAACATTAGCTTGACCGAACTCCTCCTCTTGCACCGGAACCTCATGAACCAGTACCTCACGAACACCTCGTCGAGGCCTACCACGCCTCTCGCCTCTACTACCACGCGTATGACCTCCTTCCGACATCCTAAATAAGGACATCAATAGACAACTTAGCACAACAACACATATGTGCTCGCAACTTCATCTCACACATCACATCATATTAATTTCATAAGTTCCCATTTTATATAATCACTAGTTTCACTCCATGTACGCACATATGGATTACTCATTTACGATGAGATTTGTCCCACGAAATACCGAGAGTTCTTATCAGAATGAGTATTGATCAAGTGCCCTTCTAATAAGACTTCAAGGGATTTAATAGGCGCAAACAACATCCCAAAAGTTCAATCTCATACCCATCTAGTCATATAAACATGTTATCACATAACGCTTAAAGCATGAAACATCTCCTAGTTTAATGAAATGAACCCATTGTGGAGAAACAATCACTTCCCGTGAGCTCCAAGTATTCAAACCTAGCAACTCTTATACCAAGTTGTCGCGCCTCAAAAATTTTCTCAATAAATATTCACCAACTCCATTATTAGACATTAACAAGAGTAAGTGCTCAATGTTAACATCATCTACAAATCTCCATCATTTGCATTCATTAATCAATAAGAGATTTACAAAAGATACTCCGCATACAAATATACATTCAACATCCCTAGTATGTGAATTTATAGCATGTGGTATGGCAGTTCAAAAACAATTAAATTCCCTCAAGGGATACAGTTTCCAAGGCTTATGTCCGGTTACACAAAAGTAGTTTTTTTTTAACCCATACACATATAGCCCTCGACTTGGCAAAATAATTACAACAAAACAAAGAGCCTTGTGCTCTCAAAATATATCCCACGCCTTTAATTCGGCGGAATCACCACATCCTTTTTTGCACCAAATCCCATAGGGTGAGCTCAAAGCCCTGTAGAAAAAATCTTAACAAAGTATATACATTTTATACAATCTCATGGGATGAATGCATATGCCATGCCATGTTCAAAAACACATATCTTTATCCTTTGAAAACCTTTTTGTACCATGAAATCTTGAAAATTTAACAACTCAATGGTTTCAATAAAGTTCAAAGGGGCGGTAAATACGACGCAGGTAATCCATAGGTTGGTGTCTGCAAGTAGGTATAACCAGCACTACCAAATCCCCACTTTATCGGTAGCTAATCTGAAGGCACGTGGTATCTCCTCCGCTCGTGTTTTCAATCTTTCACCCTGGACACTCAAGCCAACTTAATCAATATCAATCTAAACCCCCTATCCGGACTTACCAAACATATTTACCCCAACAACAATTCAATATGATCTTGTTTCATAAACAATTTCTTTCTCAATGCAGTAGCTTTCAAATCTCAATTCGAAATTCATAATAATCCATGAAAAGGAATGCCAATGCAACATGTATTGATGCATGACAAAATGTTTCCCTATTTAGTTCCACCACACAATCTTCTATTATGATCAAGTTTCCACCTATTTTCTCAATGTAATTTCACAATATATATATATACACACACACACATATGTCTATCGAGGAATAAATCACATTTCCACATTACATGTATTCTCCACATGTTAATCAATATTTTCAACTTGGTCATTTCGAGACCAATCAATAGTATGCTATACAACAACCTTAAAACCAACCATTTCTCATATTCTATGGGATTTCTCATTATATGCAAAAATAATAACAATCCTCAATCAGTCATCACTATAATACCTTATCAAAACAAAATCTCAAGAGAACTCAACCTTTTTCCCAAAATCACCAATTTCTACGTTTTCACCAAAATTAGATATTTCCCTCATTTTTGAAAGGGTTTTCCAAAATAACAACCCTTCTTAACAATATAGTTCAAACCCTCAAGAGTTTTTAGAAAACAAAGGGTAAACCCACTATTTATTTTTTTTTAAATCATCAAACACTCATAGACAAAAATCAAGTTCAAAACTACATGAGGGAGTTAAATCAACATATTCTTGCAAAAATGTATATATAACTCGAAGAAAATTCCTACCTCAAGTTCTTGAAGGAAAGAGAGAATAAACCCCCAAAATCAACAGTGTTGAAACCCATTCTCCACTGAACACAACGTAGCCCTCGAAGAGTTCTCCAACTTTGATGAAGGAACTAAGGTCAAAACTTTAATTGATTTGGGGAAATCAAGGATTTAATGTAGTTTGGTGAGAGAAAAGTAAAGAGAAATGGGAGAAATGTATTTTAGAGAGAGAAAGAGAGAGAGAGAGAGAGAGAGATGAGAAAAAAGTAGATACACTCAGCCTAAGGAGGAGAAAAGGAAAAGAAAATTTGGACTCAGCATTTCCCACGCGTGTGTGCCTTCTTCCGCACGTGCAGCACATCATTCACCGCACATACGGCCTCCTTCCCTGCATGTGCGGTCCACTTCCCACACTTATCCTTGCTCGTGCAATAAAAGCAGTACTACACCCTTGACAGCTTATCATCACCGCACGTGCAGCCTTACCTCTTGTACGTGCGGCCCCTCTTCCGCATATGCAGCCTAAGCCCCAACACGTGCAGTACTACCTCCCTGTCATAAATTTTACTACTTGAACCTGAGACACCCCTGATCCAACCTCACGCCTTCCGAAACAAGCAAATTCAACTCCGGAATAAAATAAAGACGAGGATCTGAAGAAGGTTTCAAGAATGGTGAACCCAAACAGTCGACAAGACCTCAAATTAATCCCCAACACCTCTAACACGAGTAAGTTAATCAAAATAAAAGAAAAACAAGAAGGGTTATGTACCCGGTCATCACAGATACATCTAAGTAAGGTGCATCTAAAAAAGTATAAGAAAAAAAAATGCTTAAAATTTTAAAAATATTCACGAAATACAAAAATATATATATATATATATATGAAAAAGAAAAAAATCAATTTTTAAAAAATTGAAACAAAACAGACTGATTATTTTTTATTAGATTGTTACTTGTAAATAGAAGAAAATTTGAATAAAAGCAAACAATGAATGAGAGCAATAATCAAAATAATTTTTTGAAACAACTTATCAAAAAGGAGGTAAGTAGTCACATAAATATCAAATTACAATAATTGATTTCTATGTTTTTTTGCAAATAAAAGTGAATATTCAACCTATTTTTTTGTTATTATCATTCAAACTTTCAAAATCAAACAATTTCACTTTGTTCGGTAGATTGCCGAATAAAGTGAAATTGTTTCGTTTTGAAAGTCCAAACAAATTCACTTTGTTCGGTTCTGAAAGTCCGAACAATAATGATGAAGAACATATTGAATATTCGTCATCCTCCTTTGTTGTTCTCCTTCTACTTCGCCATCCTCTTTCATTGGGTGTCACCTTCACCGGTGCCGGGTTTCCCAATCGTATCCCATGTATGTATGTAAACAAAAGAAATATTTTTCAAAAGTAATTTGATTTTTTTTTAATTTGTTTTATTTGGGTGTACCTCAAAAGGGTAAATTTGGGAAAAACATAGATGTACTAAGAATAAATTGTAATTCTAAATAATTTAATAGGGTGCACTAAAAAATTTGGCTTACTTGAACATTTTTTAAATATAAATAGAATCTCCCACAGTTAACAATTAGAATATGTCTAGTTAAAATAACAAGGGTAAATTATAGGGTAAACTACCAATAAATTCGTTGAACTTAATTCTCATCAAGTCCTATTGAAAATAAGTCCTAATAAAATCGTCATTAAAGATAATTTTTTGTGACAATTTTTTACATATATCACTAAAAATTGACAAGTAATGACCTTTTTTGTCACGATTTTTATAAATTGTTGCTAAAATTTATAATTAGCGACATTTTTTAAATTGTCTCTGACAGTTGGAAATTAGTGACTTTTTTGTTATAATTTTTTAAAAATGTCGCTAAAACTTATAATTTAATGACATTTTTTGTGACAAAATTTTTAAACTGTCACTAAAAATTAACAATTAGTGACTTTTTTAGTAGGGTTTGATGAAAAATGCCATTAATTATCATAGAATCTATTGGACAATAAGTCCATATATTAGGACCTACATGTAAGTCCCCTTAAATTATATTTGCCTCCCTTGAAGATTCTGACAATTACAGAGACCTCCCATGTGGTTTCAATAATTACACTAACATTCCTTACTTTTGAAACTATTATCAAGATTCACTCAATCTATTAAGTTTGTACAAACAACGTTAGTTGGGTGTGAAAATGACTATATTACCCTTTAATTTGCACATGAAAAAATGAAAATACCCATAAACCAACTCATTCATTTTCAACATAGGTAAATTACACTTACTTCCCCTAAGATTTTGCATATATTATCAAAAACCCATCCACATTATAGCATTATTTAAATAAAAAAAAATCTTGAATTTCATGCAATATTAAATAAAACCCTTAAATTGCTAAGACATTACTAAAACATTTAATGGGAAAAAAAATAATTTTCATTGATAAAATACTTTAAAAAAAATAATATCTCTAAAATTTATGTTAGATAACATCCTAATAATTTAGGATTTTTTTTTTAAGGTCCCTAATATTAAAATTTTCAAGGATAAATGACATGCAATATTTTCGTAGTGGTTGGGGTGCCTTAATATTTTTCCAACGAAATTTTGATTTAGAGAAATTTCAAAACACATACAAATTTCTCAATGTTTTGAAATTTCTCTAGTTTGAATTTTGTTTGATTTGCTCAGAAATTTCTCTATGATTTACTCATAATTTTCTCTGTGTTTTGACTAATTTTCTCTAGTTTGCTTGCAACTTTCTCTGTGTTTTGACCAAATTAGAGAAAATTATGTTTTGACTCAACCAGAGAATGGAGCATACAAATAAGAAAGAAACCAAATGCTGCCATTAATAAATCCTAGATTGATCAATCGCTTTTCAATTCAACAAAGCTTCAATTCAAACAAAGAATTAAGATTGAAAAACAAAAACCCATTAAAATCCTAACCCAAACTGCCATTCCCTCTATTCAACACATTGAAATTGAAGGAAGAGATCATGTGCTTATCGAGCTTGGTGTTCCTAAATACAACACCAAGCTTAACACAACATACAATTAAACTATATATGTAGAAAGAGAGAAAGAGAGAAAACATGAGGGAAATTAGGGATTCATCTCGAAAGTTGGAGTTGGGAATGGACTCGATGAAGGTGGAATTGGAGGAGGATGATGTTGCGATAAGTATTGGTAAAGTGAGAAATTGATTCAAGGAATGGAGAGAGAGAGAGAGAGAATGACCGACGAGACAGAGAGCGAGAGAGTTGAGTGGATTAGTGGTACAAAAACGGGTGAAAGATCTTAAGTTACAATATATATATATATTGTGAATTTCTTCCATTACCAAAAGTTTGAGAGGAATGTTAGACTAAATATCTCGATAATTTAATATAAGACTTATTTCACACTTCATAAACAACGTAAAATTATCAAATTTTTTATATAATACTTATTTTTTTATATAGTCCCTAGTATTGCTTGATTGGGATCCCAATTTTTTTTTTATTTTAAAAAAAAAGGCCTATTTCTTTTTAAATTATTTTGTCTTTTATAAATTTAAAAAAAAAAATCAAATTTGTCAAAAAAATTTACTTTTCCAAGACTATTCTAGTGTTAAAGGATCCTTTTTCTTTTTTTTTTCTTTCAAAAAATCCAAAAAACAAAAATTTACTAAAAAATTCTAGCTTTGTTTTGATTTTTTTTCTCTTTAGTTAACTTTTTTTTATAAATATTTTATTTTATTTATTTTTATTTTTGTTACTTTTTTGTTTCGTCTAGTCAAGTAGAACTTAAAAATAATAATTCTTGAAATTTTAAATATCAATCTCAGGCACATCCATAATACGTAATGACAATGATAATGACAAAATAGACCAAATTTGATCCATGAGCACTTAAAATGACAATTCTAATGAGACTATTTAGTGTAGATTAAAGGGAAAATTAATTATAAGTCCTATTTGGAAGACTTATTTAATGTAAAATCTTATGAATATTCTTTTAGAGTTTGAAATCCTATTTAAATCGTAATATGTTCATAAGGTCCTATGTGTTGTAAATGAATGATATTAATGTACTATTATACCCTTAATTTGTTTCTATATTGTACCTTATTTTCTCATTCATCATATCACGTTTGGGAAGACTTTTAGGAAAAACAAGTTTAGAAACAACAACCGTGCAAGTTTTTTTCACCTTGATCGCGGGATTCCAATGCATTTTCAAAATGTTACTTAAATGGATGTGGATATGGTCGATGATATGATGAAGTTTGAGGGTTGTGTATTGATTTTTTCAACAGATTTCGACTCTAATCGATTAACAGGAAGAGGTATGTTTTTTTTTTTTTTTTTTGGATGAAGTGTGTTGCTATTTGTTGAAGTGTGGATTGTTCATCTTTAATAGGGCATTTGCAATCTATTACACTCATTGATAGGCACACTTTGGCCAATGTTCTTATTGAATGTGTGTATTTAACTTTGTGATAGCTGATGCGTTTTGATATGTTCGATGTGTGAGGTGGTGTGTATGGGTTCAAGGGTTGGATTGGGGGTATTTGGTTTCGGTTGTTAATTGAATGTCGAATGTGAACCACGTTGTAGGATGACAATTGTACATTGGGACCTAGATCATCGTGTTACAATGCATGTTACATTTAGTACGTAACATTAATCCATATACACCATGTAGTAGATGACATTTGTGTGTTTGTTCGATTGTATATGTGTTTGAATCTGTATTGTGTCTTTGTTGTAATTAGTGTTTACATACATGTCACAGTACATTGCGCAAAATTATTAAGGATTTGGGGTTGTAATTGAATGTGGATTGAATCTCATCGTCGATGTTGAAGTTACGGTGGGTTAGGGGTGATGGTGGTTTAATACATGGGTTGAGTTAGGATGTTACATGTTACATTTAGGAGGTTACATTATTCATAATTCAATGATGGAGTATTGGAATATCACGTTGGGTTTAGGATGAGAAGCATATGGGAATGTCACGGTGGGTTTGGAATGTTACATGTTATATTTATGTTGGGTTTGGAATGAGAAGCATATGAGAACATCACGTTGGGTTTGGGAATGTTACATTGGATTTGGGATGTTACATGTTACATTTATGTTTTGAATTTTAAATTTCCAACCATATAGATATGATCACAATCTATGGTAACATTGGATTTCCCATATATGGTGTTGTCATTAATCAAGTTATTTTGAATTTCATAAGCATATGGAAATGTCATGTTGGGTTTGGGAATGTCACATTGGGTTTGAGATATTACATGTTACATTTACGTTTTGAATTTTAAATTTCCAACCATATAGATATGATCACAATCTATGGTAACATTGGATTTCTCATATATGGTATTGCCATTAATTAGGTTATTTTAAATTTCAAACTTTTAACCATATAGATATAATCACAATCTTTAGTAACATTGGATTTCTCATATATAATATTGTCATTAATTAGGTTATTTTGAATTTCAAATTTCTAATCATATAAATATGATCACAATCTATGATACACTACAAGAATTTTCACTTTTGGCGACTAAATTTTTAGTCGCCAAAAGTTAATTTTTAGTCGCCGAATGGTTTTAGCGACTAAATTATTTGGTCGCAAAAGTAGTCGCCAAAAAATTGTCAGTAAAGGTAATTAGCGACTAAAATTATTTTAGTCGCCAAATGTATACAATTCTCGACTAAAATTTTAGTCGCCAAAAGGTTGGACATTAAATTAAATTAGACCCTTTTCGGCGACCAAACTTTTAGTCACCTAAAGTCCAGCATTTTTAGCTACTAAAATTTTAGTCGGTAAAGAGTTGTTTTTTGGCTACTAAAATTTTAGTCGTCGAAAGTCCCACATCTTTAGCTACTAAATTTTTAGTCGGCAAAGAGTTCCTCTTTTGGCTACTAAATATTTGGTCGCCTAAAGTTCTAAATTTTTTGCTACTAAAATTTTAGTCGGCAAAAGTGTTTTTTATCCTTTAGTTTTTTGTTTTTAGTTATGAAATATTTTAGACACCAAATGTTTAATTTTCTTTTGGCTACTAAACTTTTAATCGCCAAATGTCTACATTTTTTTTTTTTTGGCTACTAAACTTTTAGTTGCCAAATGTCTTTTTTTTTTTTTTTTTTGACTACAAAACTTTTAGTCGCCAAATGTCTTTTCCCAATTTCTTTTTAGCTACTAATTGTTTAGTCGCCAAAAACATAATATTATGTTTTATTGCAAAATTATAATTTCTCCACAACCTGTTTATATTCAATGCAACCTGTAATACGTATATAAACAAAATGATACATACTATCAATCATTCCACAATCTGCATCCATATACCAAAAATAAATAACTTTAAATGTCAAAGTCCATACAAATCAACTATTGTCCAATCTAAAATAATAATTCCATACAAAATATATCATACAAAAATCAAAGCCCTCCGTATATAAAAAATACATTTACTACCAAGCAAAATTACCATTTGGCATGGTACAAATTACCATCGTAATCTGTACCACGACAAAAGGTGATATATGTACCACGACAAAAGTTTTCTATAGACCATGACAAAACGTCCTATATGTAAACCGACAAATGGTATATATGTACCACGACAAAAGGTGATCTATGTACCACGACAGTCATTATCTGTTGATTGCCAAAAGTTTTCTGTATCAGTAATAATGAACTACACAAAAGCTAAGGACGACAAAAGTATTATATTAGTTCTACACAAGTGAAAATTCTTCTCCATACACCAATATGGATTATCCACAAGTCCACGCAACAAAGCCATCTACAAAAAAACAAAAAACGAAACATTAGAATTGGTTACAAAATATCAATTCAGTCAGCCATATGGAACATGTTCTAACATGCATTTAAGGTAGAACAATCAAGAAATGTCTTTTTGGAAATAAAAGAAAGTATATATATATGTATCATACAATATTTATTCCAACAAACTGCACAAACAATGTAATATGCAATTTCTTCGTCCTATAAATATATAAAGGCAATTATTAGAATATGTAGATGTTATTTTCATAAAGTTGTCACTTTTTAAACTAAGTGTAGCGAGTTTTTCGACTAAGTGTAAGGTGTATTCGGCGACTGTTATGAATTTTCACCCTCGGAAAGCTCTTTTTCGAGTAAGTTTAGGGCGTATTCGGCTCTAACTCCTAACCTACGGGTCCGAATTACGTTCCGTCAGTTCTCACAAGTCCTATTTGTCATGGCGAAACTATCCGTGTGAGCCACACGGTCGTTCGGGGTTGTTTAGAATTTTCACCCCCGAAATGCCATTTTTCGACTAAGTTAAGGGCGTATTGGGCTCTAACTCCCAACCTACGGGTCCGAATTACTTTCTGTCAGTTCTTACAAGTCCTATTTGTCATGGCGAAGCTATCCGTGTGAGCCACACAGTCGTTCGGGCTATTTTGAATTTTTGCCCCCGAAACGCCCTTGTTCAACTAAGTTTAAGGCGTATTCGGCTCTAACTCCCAACCTACGGGTCCGGATTACATTCATCTTTTAATAATGTTATCCATGGTTCAACTGAAAATCTTTGTTATAGAAAAATAATTAAATATGATTCTCACTGTGGTTGAAAATTGAGAAAATTGGAGTGTCGATTTATGGCGTTTTTTACTCTAACTCCCAACCTACGCGTGCTAATTACATCACGTCTGTCCCCACAGGTCCTATTTGTCATGAGGAACCTACCGGTGACATCAATAGAGTGGTTCGGGGGCTGTTTTATATTTTTGTCCCCGAACGGCTTTTTTCGACTAAGTTTAAGGCGTTTTTTACTCCAACTCCCAACCTACGTGTGCTAATTACATCTTGTCTGTCCCCACAAGTCCTATTTGTCATGAGGAAGCTCCCGGTGACATCCATATAGTGGTTCGGGGGTTGTTTTCCATTTTCACCCCCTTATCATTAACCTAAGACAATCACACTCCCATAAATTTACTTAATTCTACATCTAGAATCTGACTTGAGATTGGTTTGATCACTACATCTATAACAGTTGAATTGATTAATTAAGTAAACGTACATGACGTGAGGATCACATGCATATTTTTCCTGTATGTGCAATGCTGCACCATTGATAAAAACATTGAACCAAAGTCCAAACAGAGTTTTATAAGCTAGAAAGTGTCATTTCATCAACTCTAAGCACTATAAATGCAAATAGACTCAAACCTTGACGGCCAAAGTAATTTGTCCACAAATTTTTTTAGTAATTTCCAAATAATGTTTGACAACCAAGAGTAGAGTCACAAATTCATATAATTAATTTGATATAAACATTCAAGTATTGAGAAAAATGAAGAAAATGAGAACATGTTTACCAAGTGCATATTTGAATCACTGAAGCTTTGATATTTAATTGTTTGCTACTCAACTCGCTGTTAATGACAAGACTTTGAACTCGTATATAGAACAACCCAGATCTTATTCATTTTTTACCCAAATTACAATTTCTATTCATTCCCCATGAATTCCACAAACCAAACGAATCAAAACAAAAATATAAAATACTTTCACTACTAGTGTGGATGTATTTGCTTTGTTGTTACAACTAATGGTCAATGCATCTGTTTTATAACCAAACCACCAAGTTAGAGATCATTAGTTATGAGATTATTACCTTTCACCTGAATACTCTATTTTATAACCACAAATAGATCATAAGAGTCTTTTATTTAAATAATGCATGTCTCCTTTTATTTCACAACTGCAAGAATCTTGCTATCCTCAAGTTATGAATATAGTTTTAACTTAATGTAGTAGAAATCTCAAAGCCACCATAGCAGCAAATAATGTGCACACCAAAAATCCACACATTATAGAAGCCATCAGAGAAGTCAGTTTTGTGACCATAACAACTTATTATTTCTAACACTCATTTTGCAACCTGTATAATTAATTCACAAGTAAAATTAACATGATCTATATAAACTCCACTTCAAATTAGCAAGGTTAAATTACAACTAATCAACATCAGTACATAAAAATACACTAATCATGTGGTGCTGAGAAATGAATTTCAAACAGTCAGCAGCATAGTTACTGCTAAACTTCCCATCACATAGATAAACAAACTTACAACATACACCACACACCAAAATTAGATATAATAATTAGACTCCAAAATGAATTATGGTTGGTTTGAGGCACATAAAACCAGAGTAGGATGGCTATGGGAGAGGAATTGATTATATAATTCAGAATGGAGATAGGTTACAGTTAACCCCATTGCATCCCATCCCATCCCATCCCAATTATGTATTTCACAAGAGGCCTCTCCAGCATAGATCGGTTATTGAAAGAATGGTAAGGCTTTCATGCCTCTATAAAAAAATCTACTTTCATTATTTTTATAATTGAAAATATAACAAATGACATTTACATATTATAAAATCAAATCAACACAATCGATGGTATTACATAATATGTGAAATAATTGAGGATCATTCCCTATGCATTGTAAAATTACATTTGAAATAGGGTACTAAAAGAATTTTTCAAAAACTTAAGGGATCATCCTAATAAAAAAAAACTTTTTAAAGACGTAAGGGGACCATTTCATGTACAATATCAATATAATCTTAGAATTATTGGGTAATAATAAAATTTTGAAGAACTCCATGATATTCAAGCTGAAGTCTTTGAGCAAGGATATCTGCATGCCTACTCATCAATGTGGTAACCAAAATTTGGAGTCTTCACTTCCATGAAATCAACCCCCATTTTGCATACAATAAAAAATGTTGGGTGTACAGCATTAGAGCAAAGTTTAAACCCCCATTGAAACAAAGTTTAAACACTCATTTCAAACAAAAGATTTTCACAAAAGAGATAACAATACCATATATATCTTTTCCTTTCCTCTATGATAACTTGGGCATATAACCTACCATATTAAAGCTTTGAAGTCTGATGCATCTCTTCGAAGTAAAACAAATATAACTGATGTTACTACTAATCAACAAATCTGTCCAAAACTCTTAACTCTTGCAACCTCCACCTATGTAAGCATGTAATCACAAGTAACAAAATATTTCACCACCTACAAAGCACATGCTTTTCTATTCCATGTTGTAGAAATCCTAACTAGACAAAGAGCTCTCTTGGTCTGGACATTGGCGGCATCGAGGAAATAGAAATTTCTGAAACAGTTCAGTATAGGGTACCCACATTACTACCACTTAGTATATCATGATGATGATTAGCTCAACATTACTTCAAACAATATGTAATCATACAATGATAAACAACATGAACAATTTAACTTAAGCATTTAGTTAACTGAACACACTAAGATAAAGGACTTTCAAAAAGAGATGCTATATGACAACTGAGTGGCACTTACTATTGCTTCCACGTTTGTTGGAGATTCATCATTTGGACTGGAAAGCATTGAAATGATACTCAAAACTATACTTTCAACCTGTCATAACATCATTTCAAAAGAATTAAACCTGTAATGCAGACATAAAATAAAAGGACGGACAAAACCTCTGTGTGTGTGTGTTGGACAATACAGCATCATTAGCTTGTCTGTTGAATGGTTCAAGTGAGCCCATGAAAGAAGCAGCAAATTCCATTCATCCAAGGTTGTGAACAAATTTTCCACAACTTTGAAAACAAACTTAGCAACCTAGACCTAAATTTGCTGCTACAAGAGGAAACTAGTTCATACTAACCATTTGGTTCTATATAAAAAAAAAAAAAAAAAAAAACACACACACACACACACACATTATACATACATACATACATATATACATATGACAAACAACCATTGACAATTATTTTCTATCCAATCCCATTGCTATGTTAATCTTAGTAGAAAGGCCAGACAAACCAATTTGTTTTTTCCCTATCACGAAACAACAAATTCCTTATCCAAATAATGGAACTATGCATTTCCACCAAGGAAGAAAAGAAAAGCAGAAGAAAATTGCATGATAAAATAGAATTAGAAAGTTGTGACAAAAAATGCAAAATAAAAAAAGAAACCCTAAGATGTAGAACACAACACATGAAAAGAAACCATAGATCAAATGCAAAAAAGCATTCACAAAAAATAGAAATATAGAGACATAGAGGAAGAAGGAATTAACTAGAAAGGCAAACAACTAACAACCTATGAAATTGATTTGCTCCAATTAACTAGAAAGGCAAACAACTAAAGATGAAAATATTGTCAAGTATGAGACCACGAGCCAACTTTGAGGTTACTCATGAAAAATTGAAACCTAGGCTAGAAGGAAAAGATAGGCCTAGAACCATCATCAGAATTTTTTTGGGTGAATAGAACCATCATCAGAATGCTAAAGCCTAATCGCAGGAAATTAGATCCCATGCCAATTTTAGCAGAAGTCGAATGCAATAAAATATATGACCCAACACATATCTCAATCCAAGAACAAAAAGTGTGTCAAAAAAGCAAAGCAAAGCAAACCAACTCAAATATGTTGCCCTTCAGCTTGCTCTGTTTTAGTCTATTAGATTGACCATTTATTTGCTTAATAATCTAATTCAATAGAAATGTACTTCACTTAATATGGGTCAAATGTCTGAAGACTCTGCATATAAACCGGAAGCACAGCCAATTCTCATATCAGGTCGATTACATGCAGCATCAACTCATCAGCCAAAAAAAATAAATCAAATCCAGGGTCATTTTTTACTTGTCATCTCACGGAACATCACATGTTATTATAATCCCAACAAGTTGTTAATCCCTGCCACCACTCCAGTAAATAGTGAGCCTATTCTAATTTTGTTTTAACATTTTGTCAAACACATGGTGAACAAGAGGGTGGAAAACAATAACAATTAAAAGCATAGACCAAACAATAGCAACAAATAAATTACCAACAACAACAATAGCAACATCATCACACACAAACTAATTGATTAAAAGAAAATTAGAATTGAATGGGAGTACAATTAAGAATCATTATGTACGACAATAGAAGAATGAATTGGATTTAACAGGGTGTGCTCCAGTGGTTGAGAGAGAGAGGGAGGAAGGGGAAGAAGAAGGGGAAATACCAGGGTGTGCTCTAATGGTTGCTGCAAGCGAGAAATAGAGAGAAAAAATGTTGCTCTTGGGGAGATGGGTTGCACCGTCGCCGGTGAGAAGATGGGTGCTCGTGTGCGACAGTAGTGGCCGGTAGGAGGGTCATCTGCGATGGAGTGAGAGAAGATTGATGATGAGAGAGTGAAATACGAGAGGACTGAGTAGGATAATTAACTAAGGGACAAACGCCGACTAAATTTTATTTTAGTAGCCAAAACCTTAACTAACAGCGACTAAATATTATTTTAGTCGCTAAAAGTAATAATTTGGTGACTAAATATTTTGGTCGCCAATTAATTTTATAAATTTCGCCAAAATTCGAAATTTTCCCTCCAAATATTTTAATTCTTTGGCGACTAAATTATTTTTTAGTCGCTGAAAATCAATTTTTGGCAACCAAACTTTTGGTCGCCAAAAGTCTGAAAGTTAATTTTTTATTTTTCATTCAGTGACTAAAAAATTTTAGTAGCCAAAACTATCTATACAACGACTACAACATTTTTTAGTCGCTAATTGTGGCCTTTTTAGCGACTAAATTTTTTTTTAGTCGCCAATAATCAATATTTCCTACCAAAAAAAAATTAGTAGCTAAATATTGTACATTTGCCGACTAAAAAAAATTTTGGTCGCCAATTCCACATGTTTTGGTGACTAAATTTTTTTTAGTCGCCAAAAATGTATTTTGTTGTAGTGATAACATTAGATTTCCCATATATGATATTATCATTAATTAGGTTATTAATTAAAAGATTTGGAGTAGATGTGTTCACAAGAAAATCATAGGACCTATTGGGTTATAAGTTTTTTCATATTACCATATTTTGTATAAGTTTTCTAAATAAGACTTATAAATAATTTATCCTAAATTAAATGAATTTGTTTATAACTTATTTTAATTTGAATGTTTAACTTAAATAAGTTGAAAAAAAATCGAATTCTTTGAAAGTTAGGAAAAATATATTTTTTGCTTCTATTATCTAATTATGAGTTTTCATCTTATAATAAGATCCACTAAATAAGTCGAATGTCATGGTAGATAATTAATTATTAAAAAATAAATTTAACAATTTATATTAAAAGAAAATTGATGAAAAGTCCATCATAAAGAATACATAAGGTATTAGATTTAAGAAAAAATTTTATTTAATAATGAGGACATGTCGGAAAAGTCCCAAAAAAAATTGCCAGTGCCGGAAAACTTGCTGCCTGTAGTCGTGAGGTGGAGAAATATGTTATATTCAACAAATATGATGTTGAATGAGTGATATGTGTCATACTTTAATAAATAATTAGTTTTGTAAATTTTAACAGATCAACAAATAGGATTGATGAATTTTAATTGATTGATAAATAGGGTGATTTCAAAAGATATGTTAATTTAATTTCTTTTGAACAAATTATATTCTTTTAGAGGAAAGAAATTAGACATTAGACTTAAGCCTCATTTGAAAACAGATTATTTTAATAATTTTTTATTTTTTAACTAAAATATGAGATTTAAAAAATTAATATGTTTAAAATGACTTTTTTATTTTTTATAAAAAGATGTGAAAAAGTAGAGAGAATAGAAAATTTTTAATTTTTTAATATATGTTATAAATTTTTTGATTTTTTTAATAATTTTTTGACTTTTAAATTAAAATAAATTCATGTCAAACGAGGCAAAAATAGACCTATGCCCTTGGCATTATTTATTTATTTTATTTTTTGGGAACAAAAAACAAAAGAAGTCATGCCATGCCGAGGAATAAGGTCAGTCTCTAGCGCAGAGATTACGAGACACCACGTGTAGTATGGTGACCAAAAATTTTGGTTGAACTTTTTATAGATTCTTGTAATCTCATCTGATCTGATCTGACTGGTCAAAACAATCCCCCACCACTCTTGCTAGCTTAGGCTTAGCTATACATGTTATGTTAGTAAAACAAGTCTCTAGGTACTTTTTAATTGGTGAAAGTAAAAAACTGATTTTAATTTTAAAAAAGACAAAGGTTATTTTGAAAATTAATTATTTTATTTAATTTTTTGTTAATTTTTTATGAAAAGATATATACAAAAGTAAAGAGAAGAGTTAAGTTTGTTATAGTAATTTTTTATTTTTTAACTAAAATAGGTAATTACCAAAATAAGCCAAAGTATTATGAAAATTTGTTAAGAATTTTATCTCTAAAATTGTTATGGGTCTAAATTCAATTATTATATAACTAGCAGACAACACCGGGGAGTTTAAAAAAAAGGGATTTTTTTTTTAAGGTCCCTGGTATTATGATTTTAGAGCATAAAGGACACTCAATATTTTTATAATGTCTAAGATCCATCAACAATATTTTCATAATGTCTAAGGTCCCTCAACCATGATTCAAAGAAATTTCAGCCTAGAGAAATTTCAACCCAGAGAAATTTCAGTCCAGAGAAAATTGGTCCAGAGAAATTCTGGCCCAGAGAAATTTCAGTCCAGAGAAATTCTGGCTCAGAGAAATTCTGAAGTCCAATTATTCTCAGAATTTCTCTGGCCCAATTCTTCTTAGAATTTCTCAGCATTTCTCTAATGCATTGGCTGAGTCTAGAGAAATTCTTCTCAGAATTTTTCTGGCCCAATCCTTTCCAGAAAATTCACGTTACAGAGAAATTTCCCAGTGTGTGTTTGATGCTTGTTTGTTTTCTCTCTTCGATTTAAATGGTGTTTATGTATTTAATGTTGCTGAACGAGAGGATCTAGACAGGCCAACTGCAAGACTCATAAAAGAATTTGATTGCATGGAAGATAAGCCCTCAGTGTGTTATCTGTTGGCTTACAACATTTTATAATTTGTGAGGGTGGGTGGTGAGTCTCTGATTTTAAGAGTTGATGTTTTCAGAATCTTTTCCATTCTTAGTTGGAATTTATGCCAAAAAGAGTTTATATATATATCTCAGTGACCATACATATCTGTTTGGTCAATCCAAATCACAAAATTTCTCTGGATCAACCCAGAGAAATTTCAGTTCAAGCCAGAGAGTTGAACCCAAAGAAATTCTGAATTTTCTCTGGAACTATAAAACTATGATTTGATCAATTTGTCAATTGAAATACCTGGGGGGACTCTCTTCACCATTGCACCATTACTCTCTTTGTTGCTGCTGTGATCGGAATGTTCGCAAAGCCGCAATTTTGCATAAAAGAGCTTAAATCAACAGTATGAGGCACAATAAGGAGGACAATCTTGTACAAAACTCAGAGAAATTCACTGATAAATTCCCAGAGAAAATCACAAAAACTCAGAGAAATTCACTGAGCAATTCTTTGATCTGCTCTATATTAAAATGGCTAACGCCAATGGCTCGAACTAAACCCAACTCCACCAGACCTTCCATTGCTTTCCATGTAGTCTTGAACCAGTTCAGAAACTACCTATACTCACTCCCTAACTTAGTACGAGGATCAGTAGCATCTCCAAATGCCGAGCTCTTAGGCCAATGCATCAAATAGAGATCCAAGTATGACACTCCAAGATTCTTAAGAGATACTCTAACAGAATTCTCCATCTTATTGAGTGAATTCATAGTATCAGAATTTCTCTAAGAAAAAACCAAGAAAATGTTACCCCTGTTTGCAAGGAACATAAAATAGATTACACAATTCCCTCTTACCTTATCGTTTTCTGGCAGAGAACCATTAAGAACCCAAAATAAATAAATAAATAAATAAAAATTGAGAATAAAGAAATATTATAGATAATCAGAAACCATTCACAAGTCTAGCTAGAGTATGTGCCGGTTTAATTACATCACGATTTACTTTAGTCACAGCTAGGAACTTGAAAAACACTAGTGTTTAATATCATCATCAATCACCATATTCACCTCCCAGTCAGCTTGAGATTTGCCTTTATGGAATCTGCTATTATTCTAGCACTGGATTTCATATAACCACCTGAAATGTAGAAATATCAGGTTAGAGTTTGCTTGTGAGTTTCAAAGAATGATACAGAATGAAGATTGAATTTTGCAGAGGTAATTTATAAAGTTGGAAGTTCCAGAACCTGAAGTGAGCATGAGAAGAGGTACGTTCCTCTCATGGGCAAATCTGAAAACCTTCTCATCTCTAGCAGTTATCCCATCAGGACTGATCTGCTCAGACATGTATAAACACAGTAAAGACTCGTGAAATTACAATATAACGTCACCTAGAACAAAATAAAACTCCATCTTTGGTTATAAGTTCCTGGATTTATATTAAGATAGAGTCGAGTCGAGTCGAGTCGAGTTCGATAGATCTTGTTCTCTGGTCAACCATGTTAAGCATACAAATTTCCATGAAGCCAGAAGACCTTAACAAGAGGCAAGGAGAAAGAATACTCTGATGTCCTAGGCACAGAGGAGCCACACCAATCCATCCGAACTTGGTGGTGCAGTGATGATACTGTAGTGATCATAGAGAAGAGGAACAAAATATGAACTTTGCAAGTAACTCAGTTGCTATTGCTTCCACCAGTAGTGCATGTCTATGAAGGTTCAAACTACTAATTTTCGCTCATCAGAAGAAGAGAGTAGAGGGACCCCAGAATTAGGATTGGAGTAACAAAAGGACAATCCGAATCAGAATGAGAATGCTCTGATCATACTCCCACCTCGCACCTGCTTCGACTCCATCTTCGCCGGTGTTAAACCCTAACTTCCATTGATGAGTGACAGAATAGATAGAATACGATGAAGAGGAGAGAAGAAGAGCACGAGATCGTAGAGAGAGAGAGAGAGAGAGAGAGAGATGAGTTTTGATTTGGTAAGGTGAAATTTCTCCGTGATATATGTAGGGACCTTAGACATCAACAAATAATTTTGTGGATCTCTTCCATTATGAAAAGTGGAAGAGGGACCCTAGGCCAATTTTCCCTAAAAAAAAATGAAAAATCAAAGCAAATGTTTTGAATTTAAATAATTGTGTTTTGAGGGGTTTATTTATTTTAAATCAAATTTTAGAGTAATATGAATGACTCATAAGGTTTATATGGATATTACATTTAGGCCAAGTTTGGGAACTTGTAAAAAAGTGAAAAAGTCAAAAAGTTACTCAAAAAGTTAAAAAGTTAACACTATTCACCAAAAGTTAACAATTACGGCTACACAACTCCCAATTCGAATTTTTCCCTACAAATCAATTTTTACAATTTTTTATTACACATTTTTCCATAAAAAGTCAAAAAGTTAACCTAAATATCCATATTTTCAATCTCAATTTTTCAGTCCAAAAAGATAAAAAGTACACTTATTTAGGACACCCCAAACAACCCCTTAGTTATATTTTGATATTTAAGTTATTTAAAATATATAGACATTGAAATTATTTTTTATTATGCAAATTAAATTAAGAACAAATTTTAAATATTTTGTTTGATTGAATTATAAATTTATTAATTTTTTACCACATGCAAAGATTAATAATATTTTGGAGTTTTTTCATTGGTTTCGTTATTGTTCTCTTTTATTATATTGAAACATAAAGAGAATAAAATGCAACTTCCCCTTAATAAATAAATGAGAAGAGGGGAGATAATTAAGAAGGATAACATGGGCTTACGTGCTGAGACTGACACAGAGAGGAGGAATTGCTTTCGTCTATACTCTTTGTCTATGTTTTATTTTTTGGATTTCATCCTTTACACCGGTAATCTAAATTGTTTATTTTGTAATCTTAACAATTTAAATGAGTTGTGTAAAAAATTAGTTTCATTGGATATTATTAAATATATAAATAAATTATATCTTATTTTATAAAATGGACAGTAATTGGGAGTTTAAACATAAACATTTCATTCTATAAAACAAAAAGTTATTTGTTTATATATTTATCAATATCTGATGAAATTGATTTTTTGACCAAACGGTTTTCATTTTGAGATTTACAAGATAAATGGTTTAGATTATCACTATTATGAACCTAGAATAGAGTCCTAAAAATGAAATATGGAGAAGTATGGAAGATAAGAGTATGAAAGAGAGTTATACCTGACAGGAAAGATTGATAAACAAAGAGAAAATTATTTAACAATGCCACAGGAAAAAAAAATTACAAAAATATGGAAAGGTGTAACTCAAAGTTGCACTCACATAGAATTTGAGTTGCACCCCCATCGCAAGAAAAATTATACCTTCTATATTTGTGTAATTTTTTTTTCATGGCCCATTGTTTAAGTGATTTCCCCCACAGAAAAGCACAAGCACAAGCACATTTCCCTTAACGCAACGCAATCTGGGAGACATACAGAACAAGGACAGTATGGCGTATCTCTCTCTTCCTGATTTTCTTGATTTTATTTCTTTAAATAGTACTGTAACAGTCGCATAATCTTATAGATTAATAAAATATCATGAAATAAAATAAAATTTAAAAAAAATATTTGTGACTCTCAAAAAGTATTCACAATTCTACTCACAATAATATGAAAAGATATGTGTCAATTTTTAGTCAAGTTTGGGAACTTGTAAAAAAGTCAAAAAGTTACTCAAAAAGTTAAAAAGTTAACACTATTTACCAAAAGTCAACAATTACGGCTGCACAACTCCCAATTTGAATTTTTCCCTACAAATCAATTTTTATAATTTTTTATTACACATTTTTTCATAAAAAGTCAAAAAGTTAACCCAAACATCCATATTTTCAACCTCAATTTTTTAGTTCAAAAAGACAAAAAGTACACTTATTTAGGACACCCCAAACAACCCCTTAATAATGGTAGGACCAACTCTCATACCACATAAATTTGTAGGTATAAATGTGTGGGTCTCTAACATTACTTTAAAATAAAATAGACACTTTTAAGCGGTAATATTTATTAATAAAGGCACTTTTGGGATGTAGATTTTTTGGTCTTTTTTTATTAAAATAATCAATAAAAATAAAAAGGCTAAAATAGTCAATAATAAAAATCAAAGTAAAATTTAAAAAACTAAGTAAAATAGCCAACTTCTCAAACGGGGCCAAAATATTATTGCTATATATATATTTACAATTTTATATAAGAGTATTTGGTACAATTTCTACTTACATTTTATGAGACATAATTAAATTAAATAAGCTATAAAAAAAATTGATTATTGTGAAATAGGAGAGGTGCTTTTATAATTTATTTTTTGATTATCAAATTTCAACCGGTTGGAAATCACATTAAACATGCCATATAAATTTTAAATTGAGTAAATGTTTTTTTATTTCGTACAAGAGTAATGTTAGGTATCATGAAAATTTTTTACTATTGAATTACGCATAGAATAAAACGTCACACACTAATCAAATGATGAAAAATTTTTATAAAACATTTCATGATATTTCTTTTATCATGCCTAGCATTATTCCTCGCACAAATCCAATAATGTAGTTTCATTACTATATTAAATTTTTTTATTAATTAATAATATCGTCGCACAATATTATTTTATGCTAAATATTTCCTTGGGATAAATTTCACATCAGAAAATATTTGAAAAAATATTTTTTAATTAATAATAAATTTTATAAATATTAAAAAATAATATTATAAGTTATATTATGAATTTGTAAATGATTTTTCAAAATACTCTGAGATGTAAAATTCCCTATTTTTTTCACCTCTCCCTTCCCTTCTTCAAACTCTATTTAAAAACAGGCATAGCCCATTGCTTTCTCCCATGCAGTTGTCTTTCATCACTCCCAAACACCCTTTCTTTAGTTTTCTCTGCTCTCTCTCTCTCTCTCTCTCTCTCTCTCACACACACACACACACACACACACACATACACACATTTTCTCTTCTTCTTCATGGCTGCCCTATCTCTCTGTCCTCACCTTGTCTTAGGCACTCTTATTCTTATATATCTCACTCCTTCCACATAGTCCCACACACCCATCTTGAAGATAACTTAGTTTTGTGACAAACCCTCTCTCTCTCTTATCTCTCTGGCTAATTTTCTCCCATTACTGTCAGACAACAATGTCTAGCCGAAGATCGCGCTCGAGGCAGTCAGGCGGAGTTTCGAGGATTTCTGACGATCAGATCGCCGACCTCATATCTAAGTTACAACAACTCATTCCCGAGCTTCGCTTGCGCTCCGACAAGGTATATAATGTCCTTTTTTTCTAACTATCCACATTTAGTCACTCTTGTTTTGTGTGGTCTCCATTTGCTTCATTATAAAGATAATAGTTTGTGTCACATTCACACCCATAACCTCATTTATTACTTTTGGTGTACTAGTCCCACATGCCCCAATGTTGACCTACATAAAATATGAAGCAATAGACTCTAAGATCGTTTCTTCATGTATTATTTTGCTCGGGCAGGTCTCGGGTTCAAAGGTCTTGGAAGAGACTTGCAACTATATCAGAAACTTGCACAGAGAGGTGGATGACCTAAGCGATCGTTTATCCGAGCTTTTGGCTTCTACTGATAGCAATAGTGCTCAAGCAGCCATTATTAGGAGCTTACTCATGTAATACAACTTCAGCATTTCTCTCTTTCTGTTGCTATCTTGATCTTCCGTCTAGGGTTTTGGTCAGTAGGCCAAGATATATTTATATATATAGGAATGAGCTAGGGGGCTTCATGGTATGCCTTATGCTTAGCATAGAGTTGTATTGTTGTACTACTTGACTTATGTTATATATATAATAAATAAGTTTGCATTAAGTAAATCTTCTCAGTTCCCAATTTATGGAGTTGCCAATTTTGAATGGATTTTTCAAAGCTCTTGTACCCATGAAGCTAGGTCTGGATTGCTACTAGTGAGTAAAATTTAAAATTATCTTATTTTCTTTTTCTTTTTCTTTTTCTTTTTTTTGGTTGTTGTTGATGGCGACACTTCTATAGTATGTAATTTGGATGGATCTAATTTTCAAAGTATAGAAGACTACTATAGTTTAGTTTTACTCTTCTTGGTTGTCTTTAGTAAGTTAGAAGTGTTTTTTCTTAAGTCAATTTTCAATTATGCCAAAAAATCAATGGTTGACAAAATAAATAAAATAAAAATACAAACATTGGCATTGGCCATATATGTCAACCATGCTAACATGTGATTTTGAACCCAACACTGTTTTCATCACGAGTTACAACCAATGTAACCAGTGATATTAGACATTAGGACTGAGAATTACATGTCCTCTTCTGTTTTTTTTTTTTTTTTTTGATTAATCAAAAACTTTATTGATGAAAGAAAACCTTACAAGAAAGAAAATAAGACATCAATAAAGGAGAAAGAAAAGAGGGGGGAGGAGGGGGGAATGATGCAAAGCACCAAACCAGGTACCTGTCGGTGAGGGACCAACAGATATACAGAAGCACAACAGCAAAACTAGATAGGTAGCTAGATAGGTACACAACCACGACTAAAACAGGTGTTGCCCAACTAGCAAGACCTCTTCTTTATGTTTCTTTATTCGAAATTCTCTTTCTATCACGCAATTTTTTCTAAGGAAATAGAAGATCTGTACTATGATAATCATTTACTAATAACCATGACATTTTTACTTAGCAAAGAAACTTTTATTATGAAGAACATAAGTAAAGAGTACAAAATGTATACATCAATAAGCATCACAATTAGGAGGACTTTGTCATGTTGTTAGGCTTTCAAGCTGAATCATAGGTTGGAGAGAAGCTGAAAATGCAAACTTGACAGATGAATAAACAGTGGAACCAGCTAACTCATAGTATCAGATGGATGTGATGGATTCTAAGATTTCAATAATTGATTCCTTGACATGGAGCAATATTTCCATGCAACCCAAGGGGTGTGACAACTTGATAAGACCTTAAGTTATAAATTTTGAGGTCTCAAATTTCACTCTTTCCGAGGCCAATCACTCGGGGGCTGGGACAGATTTATGAAGGGGCTCAGGGCACGTGCCTCCTCTCAATTTTGTAAGTTTTTTTTTTTTTTTTCTTAAGGAAAATAATTAACAAATAAAAAAATTATATCGAAATAACATTTAGAATAGTTTCTTAATGGCATTTTTTCAATTACGAAAATAATAGTGATTGTTTTGATTGAAAATGAATAAACCATAACAAGCCACATTATTATGTATGAAACTTTTGTAAAAAAAAAATTTGTGCAACAGTGATACATATTATCATTTATATGTAAACATAGTTAACCCCACTATGAAAATGCAGAATTATTGAATTGTTAATTATATTTGACAAGTAAGATTAACTCTCCATATGTTATTTTACTACCGATTAATAATATCATATGTAGATAATGATGTGGTATCCCTATTTTATATATTATATAATCTATCATAAGACATCCATGACTTTTGTATTACTTATAATATACTAATTACAAGTAATATCATATTTCCAATTATGATCTTTCGCAAACAACAATTGTTTAAAAAAAAATTAAAAACTTTTATTTTAAATATTTAAGATTTTATACTTAATATTAATTTAAAAATTATTATCTACTGTTATTGATTATGAGAAAATAAAATTTTAAAGTTGTAATTAATAAGTGCCCTTCTGAACAATTTTTCTGGCTCCGCCATTTCTCGGGGGATAGGACATATAGTTGGTAGGACGAATCTTCCAAGCCTAGGCGAACTGTACTCAATCTCAAAAGTGTAGGTTCAAATCCTCACCTATGTGCAAGTTCGTGACTTATCGCTACATAATCGAGTGCCCCTGCTATATAGTACTACTTAAGAGTGACCTCTGGGCCTCAGCTAATCCTTAGGTGGCCGTACGTAGTTATTGGCCAGTAACCGTGGTTACTCAAGGTCAATTATAGGACTAATCACATTAACAAACGCAAACATAAATAATTATTTAAATAAGGGTACAAAATGTACATTAAAGCCTTTATTTATTTATAACAAAAAGGTCATTAACCAAATAGATTATTACTACAAAATAGGTGATTAAACATGCTCAAAACAAATTTATAAATATTACAAAAGTGTATTGTGTGGCTACTCCATAACCCTATTTCCCGTTCTCTAAACTCTTCCAAAGTTATTTACGAGCTATTCACCTCTTCCTCAAATCATTATCTCATGAAAATTAATAAATCAATTATAAGCATATTGCATGATAGAGAACGACCATCTGCAGATCACAATCCAGCAGATCACAATGGAGTTATAATTTAGTATATGGTGTACTGTGTCACATGTGATCATATGCTATAACAGAGTTAGTTAGAGGTAGTTAGTTAGTTAGGTTGTTAGCATTGTATCTTGTATCTGATATGTATATATATCATTGTAAGTGAACAAAACAAATCAAGAAAATATTTACAATATCAATAATTCTTCATGGTATCAGTGCTTTGAAGCACCAACGAGCATCTCTCTAATAGCGTCATCTCCAATGATGATTCCATTGTCTTCAACTACGATTCCTTCGAATCTCAATGTGCTGGTCTCTAATCTAAGTTCTCTTGTGATTGTAAAACTAGATAATACAAATTTCATCATCTGGAGCAGTCAAATAAAGAACATTCTCCGCGCTACCAATCTGCTGAAATTTGTTGATGGCTCGTATTCATGTCCAACGGATTGTATCCTCAATTTATCTGGTGTAGAAATGTGCAATCCTGAAGCACTTCAATGGAAGATGATTGATGCACATTTTATAAGCCGCATCACAGCCACTCTCTTACCTGTTATCTTTACCACTATTCTTCATCTTCAAAGTAGTTCAGAAATTTGGTTTGCATTAGCCAAACAATTTACAACTCTATCAAGATCACATATCCATCAGCTTAAGAACAAATTAAACTTCGTCTCGAAAAATTCTGACTCAATGGAGGTATATCTCAGAAACATTAAAACTCTTGTTGATCAACTTAGCATTGCTTCCTCATTTCTTGAAGATGAAGACATCGTTCTTATTACTTTGAATGGATTACCTGCGGAATCTGATTCATTAAAAACTGCAATTCGAGCAAGATCAGAGAGCATATCCATGGATGATCTTTCGTCCTTACTATGTTTAGAGAAATTCACATTGAAGGAAAAATAAAGCAGTCCTCTGCTCTTACTGTCGCCTATGCAACAATGAAGGATTCTCAGTCATCAAAAGGTTTCACTTTTTATCACAATAATCGCGGTTCTTCTCGACATGACTCAAGAGGTTCCTACCGAGGATCATACAGATCTGCTCCAGGCAGATCTTCAACCTTCAGAGGCAGATCTTCAAATCGTGGCAGGTCAGGTAGATCAGATTTTGGTTCTGTTTGTCAAATCTGTGGTAAACCTAACCACTCTGCCTTGGATTGTTGGCATCGACTGGATCTTGAATTTCAGTCTCAATCATCTTTTTCTCCTCAATCTCACCCCCCAAACTCATTCCAAAGCTTATGTTGCCTCCATAACTGATGATACTACATCTCAGAACTCCACTCCTTAGTTTCTGGATTCCACTGCCTCTGAACATGTGACAAATGATCTTCATCGTTTAAACTCCTATCAACCTTACTCTGGTCCTGACCAAGTTACTATTGGCAATGGTGACTCTCTCCCCATTCACAACACTAGGAAATGTATTTTGCCAACTCCACATCATTCTTTTAAACTTAACAAAGTTCTTCATGTTCCTACCATTTCATCTAATCTTCTTTCAGTACAACAATTAGCAAAAGACAACAATTGCTCTATCATTTTTTATCACTCTTCTTTTGCCATTCAGGACAAAGTTTCTAAGGCTATTCTTCACAAAGGATATCATGCCAATGGTTTATATCATTTTACTTCTTCACCTTTGTCTTTGCCTCCATCTACTGCTGCTGCATTTTCCACTACTAGTTCATCATCATCTGCTGAACTCTAGCATAAAAGACTAGGCCACCCCTCTCTTTCAAAGCTTCAACCACTTAAGTCTCATTTGTTGATTGTTTTCAATAAAAATGACTTGAGTTGTATTGATTGCTCTGTTTCCAAATGTCATAGGCTTCCATTTAAACTTTCAAACTCTACTGTTAATAATCCATTGTCTTTGATTCATAGTGATGTTCGAGGTCCTTTTCATGGCTGCTCTACTGGTTACAAATATTATGTGTTGTTTGTTGATGATTTCAGTCGATTCACATGGATTTATCCCCTTTTTAATAAAAGTGAGGTATTTTCCAAGTTTATGATTTTTAAGGCCTTTGTTGAAAAACAGTTTGGTCTTCCTCTTAAAATTTTACGAACAGATGGTGGAGGTGAATTTGTTAACCATTTCGTGTTGAACTTTATGAATCTCCATGGCATACTTCATCAACACTCTTGTCCTTATACTCCATCTCAGAATGGAGTTACAGAAAGGAAGCATTTGCACATCACTGAAACAGCTATCTCTCTTCTTCATCACTCTTCTTTACCTCTTACCTACTAGTTTGATGCCATAGCTACTGCCATATACCTCATCAATAGACTTCCTAGTGCTTCTCGGTCAAACTACTCTCCTTTTGAACTTCTTTTTAAAACCAAACCTAACTACACACATCTCAAAGTTTTTGGATGCCTCTGTTTTCCTTGGTTGAAGCCATATTCCTCTCATAAATTAGCTCCCAAATCTACTCCTTGCATTTTTCTTGGCTATCATCCATCCGTTAAAGGGTACCGCTGTCTCAATTCTGCAACAGGTTCTATTTTGCTTTCTAGACATGTTCTATTTCAAGAACATATTTTCCCTTTTGTTGCTTCTTCTACTCAGCCTACTTCCCTCCCTTCTTTGTCCAGTTTACAACATTTTTTCTGGCATCGTTCCCCTATTTTTCCCTTTGCTGCCTCCCAATTTATCCACTGACCTGCTGCTATTGCTAGACCTGCTACTACTGCTAAACCTGTTGTTCCACAGTCTGCCCCACCTTAGTCTACTGCATTTCAGCCTCCTGCTCGGCTCAATTCTGTAGCTCGATCTGCTGTCCCACAGTCTACTCCTAATTCTCCACCTCAGTCTGCTGTATTTCAACCTCCTACTCGGCCCAGTTTTGCAGTCCTATCTTCCCTCTACTGTTCAAACTACCTATTCTCCTTCTATTCCAATTGGTTCTATCGAGATTGTTTTACTTCTCCTTCCTCCTTCTACTAATATTCACCCCATACAAACCAGATCCAAAAGCAAGCCTTTCTGTTTGTCTACCTCCCTTTCTTCTCCTTCTCTTCCTACCTATTCTTTTACAAAGCCCACTTCATATACACATGCTCTTTCTTCTCCTGTTTGGTTCCAAGCCATGATAGATGAATACACTGCTCTTCAGTAACAGGGTACCTGGTCTCTTGTTCTATCCTCTAAACAATCTATTGGCTGCAAGTGGGTTTTTTAAATTAAACGCAACTCGGATGGCACTATTGTCCGACACGAAGCTCGCCTTGTTGCTAAGGGCTTTTTCCAACAGCACGGTGTAGATTTTCAGGACACCTTCAGTCCCGTGGCCAAACAACCCACCATTCGCATCTTACTTTGTCTGGCCTTACATTATCAATGGCCTCTCAAACAATTGGACATTAGCAATGCCTTCTTACATGGCCAATTGAGGAAGAGGTGTATATGGACCAACCACCGAGGTTTGTTGATCCACAAAATGCTTCTTTGGTTTATAAGCTCCACAAGGCTTTCTATGGTCTCAAACAAGCTCATCGGGCTTGGTTCTCCACATTTTCCTCTTTTCTTCTCTCCAAAGGGTTTATTCAAAGCAAGTGTGATTCTTCATTATTTGTCCACAAATCTTCAACCTTTGTTACTTACATTTTGATATATGTGGACGACATCCTTTTAACAAGTAATAATCAAGCTTATATTCAAACTTTGTTGGCTCATATGCACCTTGCTTTCTCTATGAAGGAGTTAGGCAATATTTCTGACTTCCTTAGCATTTCAGTTCAACCTACCTCTCATGGTTTCTTTCTCTCTCAACATAAGTATGCTACAGAACTCCTTGTCAAAGCAGGCATGGTTGATTGCAAACCCTGTGCCACGCCTATATCTGTCAAACTTCCAAACAAAGCTGCTGATTCTCTGCCATACTCCCAACCTTTTCTTTATCGTACCATTGTTGGGGCCCTTCAATATCATACCATCACCAGACTCGAGTTGTCTTATGCTGTGAATCAAGCCTGTCAATTCATGCACTCCCCCACGGTGGGTCATTTCTCATCAGTTAAATGCATTCTAAGATATGTGAAAGGCACATTGGCCCATGGTCTTCATTTTACTTCTAGTCATTTTGGTTTACAAGCATATAGTGATTCTAATTGGGCTGGGGATTCGGCTGACAGACGTTCTACTTCTAGCTATTGTGTTTACTTGGGCAACAATCTCATTTCATGGTCTTCCAAAAAGCAATCGATAGTATCTCGCTCTTCCACCGAAGCAGAATACCGCTCTTTAGCTCATACTACAGCAGAGTTAACTTGGCTTCAAATGTTGCTTGTTGATTTCTCTATTCCTCACACCTCTCCTCCCATCTTATGGTGTGATAACATGTCCTTTATATCCTTGGCCACCAATCCGGTGTTTCATAGCAAATCCAAACACATCGAAGTCGACTGCCATTTTGTCCACGACAAAGTTACAGCCCACCAACTCATTCTCAAGTACGTTCCCACAACAGACCAGTTAGCTAACATTTTCACCAAGCCTCTTTCCACTGCTCGCTTCTCCTATTTGACTCACAAGCTCATGGTCTCCCCCTCGCCCATGCGCTTCACAGGGAATGATAGAAAACGACCATCTACAGATCACAATCCAGCAAATCACAATGGAGTTATAGTTTAGTATATGGTGTACTGTGTCACATGTGATCATATGCTATAACAGAGTTAGTTAGTTAGGTTGTTAGCATTGTATCTTGTATCTTATATGTATATATATCATTGTAAGTGAACAGAACAAATCAAGAAAATATATACAATATCAATAATTCTTCATTACAAAGTAAGTAATAATATTCCGAGAGTATAAGAGTAATAAAATCGCAATGGATAAATATTTAGGCTAAAATTGATAAAATAATAAGCATTTCTATTAAAATAGATAAGTTGTTCATATTCATTTTGGATAACTGAAATCTATTTCAAAAATCAAATATATACTATATCATACCAAATATATAACCATAACAATAATACAAAACAAAAGAGGAGCCACCAAAGTGACAAAGTAGTTACCGAGGTAACACAGGAGCCACCAAAGAGGATCCACCAATGTGACAATCAATGGATCCACAACTAAACCAAACAATGAATATTAAAGTCTCCAAAATGCACAAGACCTCCGTGCATCTGTGGTGTTACTTATAAAAACATTTGTTCAAATGGTCATTTCTCAAATTAATGTCAAAAACATTTTTAGCAAATAATTATATACATGGATTTCTCTTTTTACACAAATAGGGTTCATAAATCAAGAAATACCTTTGAAACAGTAATAGAGTCTACAAAACATGATTTTATCATAAAATATGTTGGGGTAACTCAACGTATAATACAACTCACCTTAATCTAGACTTTATTACTTAACACTCATTGAAGTTTGATCCTTCTTTGATAACTTTATATAGAATAATTAGTGTTTTTTTATGCTAATTTTATAGTTTGCTAGTGTTTTTATGTCTCTTAGGATCTCAAAACTTGTTCTTGAGGTCAAAAATATCAAACATAAGGCTAAATACCATCTTTTAGTTTGGTGAGTTGATGGACTGGTCAACCTCCTTTGTCCGCCTAGCCTTGCCTACCGTCCAAACAGCTCAACAACTAACTTTAGATTAGCATATCTTCCTCCTCTAAACTTGATTTCAAGCAAAATTTATATCTAAACTGAAGCCCCAAAAGTCTAGTTTCTAATGATAGTGTTTTACATCAAAGTTTCAATTGTAGAGAAAGATATGACCAATTTAGTGAAGGTTACTCACTTTATTTTCATATTTATAGCATGTTTATGTAATATCTATAATTCAAAACTAGATTGCAGTAATCGAGGGTGCATTTACCTTCATAGCTTGAATGTTTCTTTCATTTTCTTTTCTTCTCTCTTATTCTCACATTCTTGTTGGAACAATCTTCTATGTAAAACAAATAAGTTGAAACCAAATCTAACAAATAAAATAAATTACTTATAGAATTTATTTATCGAACCGAATTAATGTTTAAAATATCAAGTCAAGTGTGTGACACTCTGTCCTTGAGACAGATTCGCCCGGTGCTTACGAATAAATGACGTCTATCTCCCAGGATACAATGATCTTCACAAATTGTAGTAGCACTCCAAACAATTTGTACCGGCAAACTAGAATCTGTGTTCTACACTATCAAAAATTTCCCTAAAATTGTATATGAAGAAAATCAATGCAAGAGAGCACAAAAGATTGCAAGAATAAGAATTTTAGATTGCTAAATCTACTGGAAAGGTTTTACTTTTATAGGACTAAACAGGTACAAAATTCAAACCTAAACAAGTCTAAATTCAAATGGAACAGGTGTGAAACAGTTTGAACAAATGCAAAAGTCAAACTATCAAACTGTTTGAATCTATTTGGTACATAATTGAATCTATTCGGTGCAATAGATTGAAAAACTGCTGAACCTGCTGAAATAGGACCGAAAGGGCACTGTTATAGACAAAAAAAATTGAATTTGAATTCAAATTTGGTGCAAAATTTGAATTAATTTAATTTTTAAAAAATAATTTTTTCCCGTAAGAAATTTTGGAAGAAATTCAAAAAAAAATTTGTCCAAAAAAAAATTTAATGTTAGAACCAAACCGACCCAACCTACAACTCACACTGCTCTACCGGTTGGACAGATGGCGGCGACAACGCGCGCGCGTGTGTGGTGGTTTAAGCTAAGGTTCAATTTGTCCATAATTTCTCCCTTCTACAAACTTAGGGGACCCATTGGGGCACAACCCAAGTTTGTACACTTAGAGCTTATATATACACAAAAGCTCACTTAAAGTTTCAATGTGGGACAAGCCTTGCAAGGAAATCCATATTTTATTCTTTAATTGTCCATTCCACGAATCTGAAAATGACGTCAAGTTCCCATTTACTCATAAATGGTTTTGACGAACCGTCTTCACCGTGTGACTTGCCATGCGATAAGGAACACGTCACCTCTTTGGATCCACTCCAAAAGACATGTGAGACTCACTCAAATTTGGGCTTAAAGTTGGCCCAAAATAAGCCTATAAAAATCACAAATCCCAACATTTCTCTCTATCCTCTTCTTCTTACGTTTTTATTTTCATTCTTTCCATTTTCTTCTCTATGTTCCTTCATCTTTTACTATTAAAAGCTTTATATATATATGGATTTGAGGAGGCAACAGTTGAAAAGGTGAGGAATGATCTGTTAGAGCATGTGTAAAGGTAAAGTCCCACATTGGACAAAAAATAAAATGGATGGATCTTAATATACATTAGATTGGCTCTCCACTTATGGACTTAAGCTTTTAAATGAATATGAATTCCAAACAATGTATGTTGGGCTCTAATATTATTTATATAGGCTCTATAATTTCTCCACCGATGAATTGAGCTAGTGTTACCGTGCTTTGTGGATCTCTAATTATCTAACAACTGGTATCAGAGCTGATAGAAGGCGATTTATGGGCAAACTCTCCTGGAGCATCGATATTGGTGAACTTGGAGTTGCACAGAAATTCTTGATGAAGTAAGAAAAATCCATAGTGACTCTTGATGAAGCAAAGAAAATTCTTGGTGCAAGTAGCAAGGTTGGATTGAGGCAAGGTGGCTCTCAATGGAGTATGGTAGCTCACGATGTAGTGTGTGTAGATAGCTTAGGTTAGACTCGATGTTAGAGAGTTATAGATCAAGATTAAAGGGAAATGCATATAATCTATGATGAACTTGCGGATGATAGATCAAGATTTAAGGGTGAATAAGGAGAGGCTCGATGTTTGGTTCGCGCATGAGGGAAAGTTTGTTAGAGTATGTATGAAGGTAGAGTCCTACACCAAATTGGCTCTCCACTTATGGGCTCAGGCGTTTAAGTAGGTATGAGTTTCAAATAATATATATTGGACCCTAGTATTACGTATGTGGACTCTGCATTCTCCCTGACGAATTGTGCTAGTGTTGCTGTGTGTGTTTGTGGGCTCCTTATCTAACATGATCTTGGTGGAAGAATGGACATCTAGCTCTCTTTTTCAAATTATGCGGCAAATTTTTTTATGAAAAATTACACCTTGAGTCCAATTAGTTACATAATTATATTTTTTCACCAAATTATCCTAAACTACATTTTATGCTTCTGTCACATTAAAGGATAATACGCATTATTATAATTAAATTTCAAATTTTACCCGATTTAATAGTTAATTAATTATAATGTGATGTTAGGGTTCATTTAATATTTGGAGTGTTACAACCGTTCTACCCTCTAGCCATGAGTTTTGGGTAAACGGATTTTTTTTATTTTTTTATTTTTTTTTTTAAGGTGGTAAATGGGTCTCTTTCATTTATGAAACCTATCTTAAATTGATGATTATTTGGACAAAGTGAGGTATTGCCAACTTCTTATTTAGTTGTCTCTAGCATGATTTGAGTGGAACTCTTAAAAGAGTAGGTGATGAATATAGAGGAACTTGTAATCAAAGCATAACAAATTAAATATAAAAATGATATTTGAACAGACTTAAAATACCAAAAATGCACAAAAAATTTAGTATGTAGTTGAGATTTATTTTAGATATTATGTGAATCATGCTTAAAATAAATCTAAACCATACGTACATTTTTTGTACACCATTCTATGTTTTAATTTTGTACATGTAGTTTTGTTCAATTAAAAAGTATTGATTAAATAATTGATTGATTAAAAATAGGAAAAATTACAAATACACCCTTAAAGTTTGTCAAAAACATGAATTTCCCCTTCACATTCTGGAAACTACAAATGCCCCTTATTATAATTTTTCCTGCAACTAGACCTAATACAAAAAATAAAACTACCCAAATGCCCTCTAATACCAAAATAAAATTATCCTACTACTTTCATTTTTATTCACATACTACCAAATCCCTCTCTCAATCTAATTCCTTTAATCACATTTTTTCCAAACAAGTTTGGAAAAAATTGGAATAAATGAAAGGCGTCTATCGTCTAATGAATAGGACAAAGGTCTTCTAAACCTTGGGATAGGTTCCAATCCTATTAGATGCCACAATCACAATATTCTCTTAGCCCTTGTTAGTGATACATCAAATGTTTGTAGACATTAATGATGGTGATCGTAATCAAGAATGGGAGATGGTGGTATGACGGTTGGGTAAAGTGGTGTTACTAGTTGAGAGAAAATGGAGAATAATGGATGTGAGATAGGACAAAGAAAAACAAAAAAATAAAAATAAAAATGAAGTGTTTAACTTCATAAAAGTTAATATGGGTATTGGAGGAAACAATTTGTTGCTTATGTTATAAACACTGCTAGTTCGACTTAACGGTTTATTAACAACGGAGGCCAATTGTTATATGATAGAAATATTAAAGAGTGAGATGTAATTTCTCAAACGTAAGGGATAAATTTGTATTTTTAATAAATCTTAGGGGACGTATTTATAATTTACCCTAAAAAATAGCATAAAAACTAGAGTAATGTTTCATATCCTAGGTTTTTGTTACAAGTCTCTCTTTGTAAAATTTTATTGTAACGCTCCTAAAATTATGATCCATTTAATAAATTGAAAACTTTTAATACGTCTCAGAACCATTTCTAGAAATGTTATTAAAGAGTAAAACATTTTGCTCTATATGATCTTTTTCTCATTGAACTATTCAAGAGGTATTGTAGTTCCAACACCACCTAATCACAATTAATAACAGTTCAAGGAGCTAGAAAATACAAAAGTAAAGTGCCCTAACGGCATACACATTTCAAGGATCGTTCTTAATTACACAAAAAAGTAGATGTTCAGTCCCACTCCACAAAATAGCCCAAGGATTTTCAGCAAGTAACATCCAGTGAGCCCACATGTTCTATTCAAAACACTTCTACCACCAAGTCACTTGGGTGGAATCACACCATCAAATCCTGGAATTTTTGTTAAACTGGGGTGAGCTAATTCCTAATAGGATTATTATTAATAGAGTATATAAATGATTAAAATGCATATGCCAAGATGAAGTCCATGTTTTTCTCTTTTGAAAGAAATAATGTTCAATGCATAACCTTTGGTCAAAAAATCATATTCAACAATGGGGTGGTAAATACGCAATGGTGTCCTAAGCAAGAGTCATAAACCATTTTTACATGAAAAATATCCCCACATTTGCTGACTCTAGAAACGGCGAGGCGAAGGGCACCCAAAAACCTTTTTTCCTTTTTTCACATTCACTGACTCTAAAAACGGCTGGGCCAATGGACACCCAAAAATATTTTCCCAATTCGTCCGACGATTAGCTCAAGATAGAGCAATGGGGCACCCTGACTCACCGTGCGAGTACCAAGACAATACTCAACACAATTCCAAACCCAACTCAGTACCCAGACTCACACGCTATTTACCCCCTTTCAACAATTCCAAGTATTCAAGAGATTTTAATAATTGTGGAACCAAAATCATGAAGAATGCAACATGATGCATGAGTTTGTAAATGTATCAATTTACCTATGGTTCATTCAATGCTTCAATAGAGAATTATCATAACCAATAATCACAGATTTCCAACTTCTGCATCCTGAACAACATCCAATTTCCCTAATCTTAACATAAATTTCCAAAACAATTTGAAAAGCAATATTTATATAGATTTCAACTAAGCATTAACTTAATTTCATGACCCAAGGTCCAATTGAACAAAATTTCATCTTTAGAGTAAAATTCAAAACTAGGGTTTGAATAAAATTGGGACTTTCCTCCATTTACATTTCCAAAGTAAAATTTTCTCATCAACACTCATTATCCTCAAGAGTTATTACAAATCTTTCAAAAATTTGGGTGAAACCCCTTTTTCATGAATCAAATCCATATAATACAACATAAACATCTCATATATATATATATATACGTATAACTAAGAAAATACCACATATCCACCTCAACTCATAACATACTAGGTTAAGAATATCCCTACCTCAAAAAAGAGTGCTAAAGATGAAACCCCCCCCCCCTCCCTCCCCACAAAAAAGAAAAAAAAACCTTGATGAAAATGCGATCCAAACAGTAAAATTGATGATCTTCACTTTCTCTTCGCTTTTCTTGCATGATCTAAGGTAGATCTTTAATGGAAATGGGTGAAATCAAGAGTTTGAAGCTAAGGTTTTTCAGACAAGAGAAGAGAGAGAGAAAGAGAAAAGCAAGAACAAAGAAACGTGGAGCAAAAAGTGGCTTTTAACTGGCCGACCCCGAACAAACCGCTGGAGCGGTCAATACACCGCTTGAGCAGTAGGAGAACAAGAACCACTCGAGCTATGACTTGGTCGCTTGAGCGAAAAAGCCTCATTCTCAAAATTTCAAACCTGCAAACGAGATACTAAATGACCCCCTTTCACTGCTTGAACGGTACTTCCACCACTTGAGTGGTCAATTCTTTTCTCAAAACATCACATTTGTTGTCAAAAAAATAATATTATAAATTCTTTTTGAAATAAGGACAAGGAACGCACGATGTATAACTTATTTACCAAAATACCTTAATTCACTTTTCAAATTTTAAAATTGTATAACTTTTTATGTAGATGTCTGTTTTTCTTTCTTGTATTTTTTAAAGAAAAAATTAGTGAAACATCCCTCTCCGAGTTTGGGTAGTAGGAGAGGTCCAATATATTTTTTATTATTAGTTAAGGTCCCTAATAATAGTATTATGGTAGTTGGGTCATTTGTACCAGAGAAATTTCTCTTCAGAAACATCTCCACCATTCTCTTTCCTCCTCTAATGCTTCTATCCACCACCGATGAAGACATCTAAAATTCAAATATGGGTGATCTTGAAGTATCCCATCAAGAACAGAGTGCAATCCGATCACAAATGACACAAACCCATTAGAGCTCAACAATCGAACCATATGTGCCCATTCGACCATGTTCTTAGATTCATTAGAATTCTTGGATTTGCAAATGGGTGGCTAAGTGATTTCCCAATCTTAATCGAAGCCAAATAACGAAGAAAAAGGGACAAGAACACCATAAATTGAAATGGGTCCATCAAGAAACATATCATGATAAGAAATCAACACATTGTTGATCTCAATTGACCCCTGTTTCGAATCAGTCTTCATGATCACGATGTTCTTGTGGTGAATAAAGGTGGGTAAGCAAGTGCCTTGGGAATTCTTTAAAAGTTCTCAAATGGAAAGCTTGGAAAGAGAGGTATGGTATTTGATGAGTTGTTTTAACATGTTTAGATGAGCAAAGGAATTGGGAATGGTAGTGTCTGGGATGCGAAAATGGTTTATTAGGGCGATGAGAGGAAGTTTTCAAGATAGATTTAGAGGGGAGTGGATATAGAGTTAGAGCCATGGCGTCGTAGAGCACGAGAGGCATTAAATGAAAAGTGTTATGGAATGATGGTTTGGTTCAATGTAATTGAATTGGGTGTTGAATAGATTGATGTAGAGATTTCCATTGTAGCAAAGACCACAGGCATGGCAAAGTAGAATAGGCAGTGCCACCAGTGTGAACATGAAGTTGCCATTGGTGTTACAGTGAAGTTTTGAGAAAGCAGAGTAGAGAACAGAGCAGAAATTTCTCTGTGATCATACCAGATAAATTTCCCTTCACTCTGAATTTTCTCTGTGAAAAGTTGAAATTTCTCTATACTAAAATTTATGTGTGCAAAATTTCACTATGGAAATGTTGAAAGATCCCAACTACTATAAAAATGTTGCATGTCATTTATCTTATAAAATCTTAATATCGGGGACCTTAAAACTCTTTTTTTTTTTAAAATCTTGAAGAGATCTATTAAAGTAAAAGTCTAACTGGATTAGTTGAAGGTTACTTTCCATACCAATAATCTGAATGACCCAAGATCTCTATAAATTATGAAATTCCATATAAAATAAATAAATAAATAAAATGTAGTGAAATTTTACTATCCAAGCTAAGATAACACAGTAAAATTTCAATATATTAAAGTTAGCTTGGACATTGAAATTCTATCACCACAATGATCACAACTTTGTTTTGATTTTTTATATCAAATTCTTTATAATTTTAGATATAAAAATAAAATAAACTAAACCCAAAATTGATTAAAAATGATTTTTCTAATTATATGTCTAACATGAAAATAAAATAGTTTTAAATATTCAATTTCATTGATTTGATAATAATAATAAAAATCTGGTACAGTTACATTTTCCTATGCAAATATAAAAAGGCTTCCATTAATATTCACCACTATACCGTTATTACCATTATCATCACCACCATCACTAATAACAATAATGATCACAATGTTTCTAATTTTATATCAAATTTTGTATGATTTTAAACTCAAAATTGATTAACAAAATTCAATGTTCTCCTAAAATCATAAAACTAATTATGTCTAAAATGGATATGAAACCATTTTAAAAAATTCAATTCCATTGATTAAATAAAAATAAAAATAAAAATAAAAATTCATACAGTGAAATTTTATTATTTTATTATAAAAATGTTTCCATTAACCTTTAACACGAGAGTGTCACCACTATCATCATCATTATTAGTCACTACAATGATCACAACATTTATGATTTTTAATATTAAATTTTGTATGATTTTTAGTATAAAAGCCAAACAAACAGATCCAAAATTGATAAATAAAAATAAAATAAAATAAAATATTTTCTCCAAAAATCATGAAATTAATTTTGGAAGTTCTTGAATATGTCTATGCATGAAACAGTTTTCACAAATTCAATTCCACTAATTAGATTAAAACTAAAATTTACTATAGTTTTAACTACTACAAATGAAATTCGGGAATTATTTATTTATTCTTGCTCTAGAGAACTAGAAAAGATGCACATACACCTTTCATTTATTCCATGCATTACGGAGTCATATGACTTTATGTGGTGTCCAATGATCGAGTTCAGATCCTCTCCAGCCTTCTCTCCAAGGGACGGCCTAGATTGGGGCAAGTCACCCCACTGAAAATCTACGGCTCAAATTAGCTATAAAAAAAAAAATCAAAATCAAAATCAAAATTCATTCAGCAAAACAGAGCTCAGCACATCATCTCCCTCTCTCTCTCTCTGTGTCTGTCTTTCTCTCCCTCAGCTCATCACCCTTACTCTCATCTCCTTCAAGATTTGTACCATCGTCGTTTTCCACTAGCGACCACCGTCCATCAACAACAAATTTAGCAAAAAAAAAAAGAAAAAGCAGCAATTTCAGCACAAAATAACAGCAAAACAACATTAAAAAAATAGCAACAAAACAACAACAATTTCAACACCAAAATGGCAGCAATTTCAGTAGCAAAACAGCAGCAAGAACAACAGCAAAACAACACCAAAATAGTAGTAATTTGAGCAAAAACAAGACCAAAACAGCAAAAAAAGTACCTGACTACACATTAAAGTATTTATTGGTCAAGAATCTGTATTTGAGGCTTGAAAATCTTGAAACCCAATGTCATACCCACCTTCAAAAACAGTAGCAAGAAGGGTTTTCATGCCGCAGCTCTGATTCGCAGTGCAAATCTTGAAGGAGATAAGAGTGAAGATGATGTGCTGAGCTCTGTTTTGCTGAATGAATTTTGATTTTTTTTTTTTTTTTACCTAATCTGAACCACAGATTTTCAATAGGGTGACATGGCCCAATCTAGGCCGTCCCCCAGAGGAAAGGTTGGAGAGGAAGGCTAGAGAGGATCTGAACTCCCAAAGATTGTCATAAGCAAATCAATGACAATAATGGCAAGGGACGACTACATCAACAACGATGATGGTTAGAAAGTTGATCACAATGGAAGTTGTTGAAAACGGTTTTGTAAAAATAATTTTAACAAACTTTGAGCTAAATTATAGATGGGCCCCACTTACTATTTTTAGTGGGTTTGAGTGGTGACGTGTTCTATCCCATGTGGTGATTATATTTGGTTTGACAAAATCATTTACAAGTGAATTGGAAATCAACTCCAAAGTGGACTTTGTAGCAATGTTGTTTTGGTGAGTTTTCTACATGGTGATATAGGCTTATCTCACATAGAAAAACAAGGGAATTTATATGTGTATATAACATTTGAGTTTGAGAATTAGGTTTGGGCCCTTAGGGTACCTAAGTTTTGTAAGAGGAAGAGTTATAGACAACATAGGTTTGCACCCAAATTACCACGCCTACATACACTGCCATCCCACACTCGTTGGGTTGGTCCATATTATGATTTTTGAACAAAAATCATTTGAATTTTTTTTGCAAATTTCAAATTCAAATTCATTTGTGTCAAAATTTCAAATTCAAATTCATTTGTGTCAAAATTTGAATTCGAATTCTTGTCTCTTCCATCCAAGCACCTCCGAATTGGCACCTTACAAAGTATAAATAGTCTCCCCATTCTAGCAATTCAGATCATTCCAATTTCGGATTTCCATATTCTTTTCTTCTTTTTCGCTCTCTTATGTTTCTATAAATCCTGCATAATTTAGAAGTTTTAAGATTTCTAAGAGAGAGAGTTTCAAGACTAGTTTTGTTCGCCAGGCTTGAAGTTGTAGTGTTGCGACTTTGAATATAATCATTGCATCTTGAGAAGCAGACACCAATCAAAACTCAAAGCACCGGAGCGATAACTAAATATATTTTAAGGAGATTATGTGCAACTCAAGTCTCGACTTCCATTTTTAGCATTTTGTAAAAGCTCTATAAGATTTATTTTTTAGATTTTAATTTATAAAATTATTTCTGAAATTTTATTTATTATTTTATATAATTATTTGCACACATATTTATACAAAAATTCGTTGAATTTTAACAAAAGTTTGCATCATCTTTGTAACTCTTTTTCTTTCTAAATCATACAAACCATTGGACACTTATATTAGTGAAAGATAGTTCAAGTGCTGATTTTATCCATGCATGAGAAAACTATTTAGAAGGATTTTGTAAATTAAAAATTAAGGAGAATTTCTAACTTGCTTCTAATTAGGTCTCACGAACTTTTTATTAACCTACAAGGTTCAATTGAATAAATTGATATTCAATTGTTTGGAGCCTTAAGTCCTTTTTCAAAATTCTAACAAACTTTTGGACAATTTAATTCTTATTTATGAGTGCTCAATCATGGAAAATATCGTATGCACTGGCAAGTATTTTGTCTTTTGGGTAAATTACACTTTACATCCCTACCTTTTGCACAAAATTTTATTTTTGTCCCTACACATAAAATCATAACATTCAACCACTTGTATTTCTGGTCAAATCCCATTTTGGTCTCTATACATGAATCCAATGTTTTGAAAACTGGACCGGTGAGCAAACCAAAAAATGGACCGAGTGGACGGGTCATCGGTTCAACCGTCGGGTCAAAGCGGTCGAACCGTAACGTCATAATTAATATTATATAATTAAAAAATATAACTATAAATTATAAATTATAAATATATATATATATATACTCAAATAAAAATAAAAATTGTTGCATGGTATTTATTAATAATATTTAATAAAGTCATAATTGATAAAAAAAAAAAAAAAGTCACTTGTTTTAAATAAATTAAATTTTTTAAACATTCCCTCGAAACAAATTGATTGAATGCTAAATTTAATTTTGGAGAGAAATGAATTTTCAACTCTCCCTCCAATCAATATGTTTCAAATAATTTTATTGAATCCCACATAGAATTTTATAGGTTCTCTTTGAAAAATCTTTTCCTATAAATAGGAATAGACTTTCATAATCTTCTCAAGCTTCCAATGAGACTCTTCCTTAAGAGAGGAGACTCTTGAAGTAAGAATTTTTAGTCAAAATTTTGAAATATATTTATATATATAAATATATAAGAAAGAAAGAAAGAAATAAAAGAATAAAAAAAGATTTTAAAAAAAAAAACTCAGGCCAACCCTCAAAACCCGGTCCGGGTCTTCCTGTTTGTCATTTTCACACTGGTTTTGCTCCCACTCCAATTTTAAGGGGTTGACCGGGCCGAAACAAGGCCCGGTTCCCGGTCCAACTGGTCCGACCAGCCGGTCCGGTCCGGGTTTCAAAACATTGCATGAATCATGATAGCCAACACTCTATACTTCTAGTCAAATCTCACTTTGATCCCTACACAAGTGTCAATGTCTTCCTTCTATTACTTCATTGTTTAAGTCTTCCTTCTATTACTTCATTGTTTAAATCTTTAACAAAATTCAATTATATACCAAGAATGTGACTATAAAATAAAATAAGAGAAGAATTTCATCCATATTTTCCATCAATACACACTTTGTCATACATGATAAGCACATAATAAGAGTTATATAATACAATATATGTTCATATGTGAAAAATTGGGATGAAAAGATATATAAAAAAAAAAAATTTAAAAAGGGTAGAGAAATTAAAAAGAGAGGAAAATGAATAAACAGAAGACTGTTATTGCGGAAAACAGAGTTTCATGATTCCAATTTTCACAAAACCCTAATTCATCTCCCTAATCGTTCACAATTTGCGTTTTGTTTTAACCTAATATAGTCATAATTTGATATAAATTTTGTGACGAAATGTGTATATGAGAGAAATGAGAGTGGTTTTTCTCTTTTGCTCTCATTTTGTGATCATATGTTTGTCACATTACTGACTTCTATTAAAGACTTATACGGTGGAGTAACAAAAGGGAGATATTAACACTTGATCAAAAGTGTAAGAGTTGACTGTCACAATTTCATGTGTAAAAGCTAAAGTGAGATTTGGTACAAAATGCAAGCGTACAAAATGTAATTTACCCTAGTCTTTTTGGGTTTTAAACTTTCAAATTCTATCATTTTTATTATGTATCCATTTTTAAATAAAATTTATATTTTTAAAAACTATTCAATGAGATCTATCAAATACAAATACAATCTCAATTGAATATAAAATACATGAAAAGAAAGGGAAAAAAAAGGGTAAAATTTAACACTTTTGAAAGTTACAATTAAAAAAACTATTTTTAAAAGTGGAAAATTTCTCTATTTTTGTCTTCAAAACTGAAAAATGTTATAGTTTTAGTAGCTAATCTAGTATTTTTCACACTTTGAAAAGAAAAATGCTACAAACCATATAAGTTTTATCAAAATTTTTACCAAATGTCTCCATAGGTGTGAGACCCACATGATGTAAGTCACATACCCATGTGAGACATTTGGTAGAAAATTTGACAAAATTTTTGGGGTCTCTAGTATTACTCTTTATTTATATACTTTCTTAAAAAAATTATGATTTGTTATTGTTCTATTCTAAACAGTTGCATCTATTCTTATCTACTCTTCATCTTTAAAGAGATGTGAGTCATGATAGTTCACAATAGAAGATTACAACCGAACAGTCATGTACAGATCTATATCCCTCTTCATGCATTTTTCTTAATTCGTTTTCTTTTCTCTGCATCATACATAGAGTTTCAACTAGACACACAATTCAATTGTTGTGTCTTTGTGATTGTGATTGTTGTATCTTAGGAGACAAACGTTAATCAATCTCATAGCATTGTAATAAGGGATAAATTCTGTGTGTGCTAAAATATAACTTGGTCATACACGATCGATAAGATCTTCTCTTTATATAAATCTAGAAACAAAGTTGATCTTCTAGATGAATCTTCCGAGAATCTACAAGGTAAAGAACTGTCAGTACCCTATCTGACTTTTTCTAGACGGACACTCTGATGCTAAAGTCAGTGACTTTCTCTCTCTAGAACTAAAGAATATTCAATAGCACAAATACTAAAAGTTATAATCAATTACTATAACATGCACAATGTGTACCTGTTACGATCCAAACCAGCTCCTATAGGTTTGGCATCGTAATCGGCCAGTAATATTGGGATTACCAAAGGCCTCTGAGACAGATTAACATAATATTAGGGGCGAATAGAAGCAAATAACAAATATACAACGTCCATTGAGCTGTGCAGACTTATATGAGACAGAAAAATTTAAAACTTTTTATATACATATTTACACATCATCCTTACGTCATCATATATATACCGATTAGACAAAAATGGACTTAGCCCTATTTATAAAATAAACAAAGACTTGTTTAACCAAACAAAAAAACAAAACTTCAATTTTAATCATATGGCCATAACCACTTGACATATCCGGAACCTCCACGGGAGACACATAGATTGGCTGACAAAAACAGATTCCAGGCAGACGCTTCTAAGTTTGGTTACGCGCTTGATCACCTACATACATAAATAATACAGTGAGCTGGAGCATAATGAATAATAACAAAGTAAAGGGTTTAATGAATGTTGTCCATAACGAATACAGAAAACTGAATTCAGTTCATATCAGAAATGAAATCAGAATCATATTCATATTCTTGTTCAAATCATATACAGAAATCAAAGTTCATGCTTAATCATATATGGTACATCCATTAGCGCTAACAAAACGAATACATAATAGATACAAAATAGATGGTAGTTATGAGTAACCAGTTCCATAAAGGAACCTCTGTATCCGAGTAACAAATAATAGATATGCTAAGTTCCATGATGGAGCCTCCTGTACAGGTAATAGATTACACATATACTAAGTTCCATAATGGAACCTCCGATACCAGGTAACAGATGACAGATATGCTGAGCCCTATGATGGAGCCTCTGGTACGGGTAACAGATAACAGACATACTAAGTTTCATAATGGAACCTTTGATACCGGGTAATAGCTAACAGATATCACATGATGCTAAGGATGCCACAAAAACATTTCAGAAATTAGACAATCATTTATTGTACAGAACATGACATTTCAGAAAACATATCTTATTTCATCATACAGAAAATAAATAAAGTTGAACATAGCTTTACTAAGTTATTACTCACAGATAGCTGCAGGAGCAGATCAAACAGATTAGACAGATCAGATAGATCAGGCAGACAATAGCGCATGACCTACACAAACACATAACATATATACATTGAAACACAATATCACTTCATTGATCAAACTTGACTGTCCTTGTCTTTTTCTGTCTAAGTAGTCCGAGGTTATACTACGTTTATTCTTTCTTATTTGAATGAACCGAATTCTTATTTCACGTATTCTTTCATTACTAAGTCCTTCTTTTCCAAATAGACCGACCTTTTACTTGGCTTTTTAAATAATTACTACTAGATCAATGATTCATTCATTAACTAACTAATTTATGTTGATTGGTAGCTTATTAATCTTTATTGAGTCATAAATTATGTCTAGAATGCTTGAGAAGAGATGAGAATAAAAATATGAACTAAATGTAATTTTTCAAAATGTGCTGAAAGTAGCTGATCGCTCGAGTGAACCTTTAGTCGCTCAAGCAGTCTTTAAAGACTACAAAGTACTGGAAGCCTTCAATGTGCAGTCGAGCGACATAAAATTTCAGAATTCTAAATTTCTCACCAATGGTTTCCAAATGCATTTTTCAATCTTCAAACCCACATATCTTGATCAAAACCTTGAAAACACTTTACAAAATATAAACACTCATTTATTTATAAATCATTTGCTCAAAATCTCATCAAGTTGTCAAAACTTAAATCAAACTCTATGCATTCAAATATTTTCAAATTTATTTTCGTTTGAAGAATAAACATGAAATTAAACATGAGACTCATGAATTTCTAAAATAAAATTCAATACAAAAAGCTTCATACAACAACACTTTAAAATCCCAACTCAAAATCAAATCCAAAATAATTAATTTCTAAATTAACTCTCATAAACTTGATCTTAGCTCCAATTCATCATTTTCTTGTCAATTTCTTTTCTAATCACATAAAATTGATTTCTAACTCTTTTCTGTTTCCTTTAAATTATGAAATTGAAGTTATAAAACTCTTAGAAAAGTATTTGCATGTGTGAAATTAGGATCAAAATCAAACCATTTACATCAAAATCCCTTTAATTCAAAACTAAGCTCAAAATGTTCATAAATTTATAATTTACCAAAACTTGTTCTTCTGATACCCAAACATGAAATTAATTCTTCAAATCTCTTAAAAATTCATTGATACATGTAAAAATGAAGTCCAAATTCATGAGAAATAACACAAATCAAACTCACTTGATAGATTTTCCAAATTAATTTCTTAGTTCTTGACCTTAATTCTTTTATTTTCATTATATGTAAAATTACATACAATTGGATTCTATTTCTTCTTGATTTTCAAAACATGAAATTAAATATGTGAGCCATGAATTTTTCTGAAACCATATAAGATATATACTCTTTTGTATGCAAGACCTTCAAAATCAAGTTCGAAAATGATGAAACATAAGACATGCAACCTTGGATATGAACTTAGTTTACTATTCATCATCTTCTTGACATTTCCTAACAAATTTCATGTAATTAATCCCAATTATTTCATAAATCCAACCTTTAGATGATTTCTTTACAAGAATTAAGGACTAAAATCTTACCTAGAATCTCTAGCTTGAAGAGTTCTAACCCAATCTTTAGCTTGTCCTACAATTCTTCTTCTCTTCACAATTTTGAAACTCTCTCTCTAGAGTTGGTCTTTCTTTCTCTCTCTCTAAAGCAAACTCTCAGCACAAAACAAATGAACTCATCTACACTCACCAACACATAACACAAACACACACAACACTTCTTGACACCACACAAGCACACCTGCACACTTCTTGAATTCCAACACATCACTCACATGCGCGCGCACACACACACACATAATTTCTCTACACACACCAATGGTGTGTTTGGTTTCATTTTGGGAGATAAATTTTCAAAAAAAAAAATTTGAGAAGAAAGTTTAGAAATTTTTTTTGTTTGTTGGTTGTATATTTTGGAAATAGTTTTGGAGTATGGGAGTTTGGGATGATTTGATATTTTGTTATAGTTGATTAGATGTGTGTGAGAGAAAAAATGATAGAGAAAAAGTGATTAATTGATGTGTAAGAGAAATAAAGTGATTTTGAAAAAAGAAATTCAAAAAATTTCCAACCAAACAAAATTTTGGAAATTTTTTTCAAAGAATGTGTTTTGAGAGTTAAACCAAACAAGGCCCAAATTTCTCTACACACCCACACCCACACCCACATACACCTTCAAATTTTAAACCCTTCAATTTATGATTAAAATTAACTTAATTAGGCAACACTGGATCTTAATACATCTTGATTAACGCATAACTTAATTAATCACAACTAATTATAAATCCCACATAATTTAATTTGTCTAATTTGACTTCCTTTAGAGCCCAATTAATTATATTAAAATGTATCATTTTGAATTAGATTTTTAATCAAACTCTCAAAAGGCTCCAAATATTAAATTAAACTTATTTCCATCCTCAATTTTGGTTTCTTAAATCATTAAAGCCTTCAATTTTAGATTAAACTTCAAAATCTTCGCTAATAAATTACATACTCAATTGAATACATCATAAATAAAATTAATTCATAATAACCTTAATTCTCAATTCTCATAACTTAATTAACTCCAATTCGGACCCAATTAATCAAATCTCAATTTTACAAATCTGAATCGAATATTTAATTAAACTCTCATATGGTCTGATATTCGAAATTAAAATAATTAAATTCACTAGCCATTTAGATTTTCGATTTCTAATTCCAAACTAAATCCTCAATAGAATCATATATAAAACAAACTGAATAATTTTTATAAATCCTAAATTAAATTAGAATAATAAGTAATTAAAATTTAAATCTCTTTAATTAATTAAGTATTAATTATTATATGTAAGATCGTAACAGTGCCTCAACCCATAGGGGTGTGCTTTTTATATAAGAGTGTCCTGCCCCAATCCTAGGTTTCCCTTCTACCTAGGACTTTATTCTCTTAATTTTGTTTGTAATGTTTTAAATAAGTGTATTTTTTAGTTTTTTTATAAAATATGAGTTGAATTTGAAGTGATATGATAGAGAAATAATATGATTTAAATAGAATAATAATTTTTTAACTTTTTAATTTTTTTAAGAAATGACAAATAAAGGCTTAGTATTACTTATCTATAATTCATTTTCCTAACAGAGTTCCATTCTTATCCAATTTAAGAGTCACATCTCATTGGGATTCTACCATTTAAGAGTCATATTTTAAAGTTTGACTAACGTTACAAACTCAATTGGTATTATTCATAATCTCAATTCGTATCACATAGACGAGACTTAGGGGTTGTTTGGAATGTTTTAAATAAGTATATTTTTTAATTTTTTAGATTAAAAAATTGAGAAAAAAAATATAGTTGTTTGGGTTAATATTTTGACTTTTTATGAAAAAAATATGTATTAAAAAATTATATAAATTAGTGTGTAGAGGAAAATTAGGATTGGGAGTTGTGCAGCCGTACTTTTTGACTTTTGGTGAATAGTGATAACTTTTTGACTTTTTGAGTAACTTTTTGACTTTTTAACTTTTTAGGCACATGCCAAACTTGGCCTTAGATTAACGTGGTCCCACTTAGAAATACATTCTTACAAACAAAAATGCTTGGGAACTCTAATTAGAGTCATCACGAATGATGTGACAGTAGGTCCCACCCAATGTGGCAGTGGATCCCACCCACTGCCACAGTATATGTTGTGCCTTGTTTCATTTTTCTTTTTTTTTTTTCAATTTTCACCTCACTAGTGGTGGATTACTGTTCTTACAAATTTTATCTCAAGGATATAGTGTTCAAACTAGTATTGATTTTTTCTGAATTCTTCAAGCATTTCTATACTATAAATTTTTATTACATTGTTTCGTTTTTGTGTTTTTCCTTTTTTCTTTTTATTTCATATATAGTTTTAAAAATTTTCCAAAACCAGTTTGTGTTGATTTAAATTATATTTTCTATATAATTTTGATATTGCTTTCCAACACAATCGTCCATTCATACGAAAGCATCATAGTGAGTATCGAAATTTGTTTTAAGAAAATTGTGTCAAATATAAGTCTCAATTCAGATTATTGACATTTTGTTTGTAGGACTGATTTTTCTATTTTGATTCCAATTAATTTCTATTTTTGTCCTATTTACTTTTTTTTTTTTTTTTTGATAGGGTGTTTAAGGCCTTGTTTGGCATGACCTATATAATCCATCTTTTTATTTTTTTATCTTTTTTCCATCACATCACCTCTCTACTTTTCTGCACATCTTTTCGTAAAAAGACAAAAAGTACACTTTTTTAAGACACCCCAAACCAACCCTAAGTTTGTTTAATACAAATCGTACACTAGTGCACATAAGTGTATTTAATAGGCAAAGTAATTTACGAATGGGTTAGGCATCTCTCCAGTCTGAGATTAGACTGGAGCATGTTATTAGGCTGGTGAGGGCTCATTACAGGTCTTTTTTCGATGATCTGAATCGTTTAATATGTAAAATTTGTTGACTAATTTATCCTTATAAAACATCACATTGATCCAATGTCAATAATTACTTAATCGGAATAGATTTCTGTTAATGGTAAATATAATTTTCAAAATAAATTGTTGACAAAAATTGATCCGATCAAGTAGTTATCGATATCCAATCAATATGATTTTTTATAAAGATAAAGTACTCGACGAACTCTACATATTAAACGGTTCGGATTATCGAAATATGAACCATGGTGAGCCCCATGGATCCAATAATACCGTCCAGTCCAAACCTAACTCTTTACAAAATATAGTCAGAAAAAATGTCATGTTACTAATATTGGGCCTATTTGATGCTACTGTTTGTATGTTGAAAAAACAATATTAATAATCAAAAAGTAAAAATTAAAAGTATCTTATCCCTAACTTTTAGATAATTATTATTATTACTATTTTTAACATAATTATTATTATTACTATTTTTAACTTGTTAAATCTATTTCCAAGGCTAGCCAAAGGTTATTGGGCACTAGGGGAAGTTTTAAAATTGAACCCATACATAAAAAATAAAATAAAAAGTGGTTGGATAGAATGATATATTCTTGTTATTATACCTACAAAAATTTTACATATATATAATCACTAAAATTATAAAATAAATTTACTTATATAGATCAAGACATGAACAAATCATTACAACTAGAAAAAGATACAAATATAGCCTTGTTGTTTCATGATTTAACAAAATTTAGATTCCCAAAAAAAATGTATAAAAAAAAATAAGAAAAACATAAATAAAATATCAACTTATAAAACAAAATAAAAAATTAAACCAACTACAACAACGAAGTATTAATTAAATATTACTCTTATTATATTTTTATATGCAAATTGCTAATTAAGCATTGAATTCCTATTTTTTAACCTACCAATGTTATAATAATTAAAATTAGTTGAGAATAAGGCTGAGAATTTTCTATACCACTTGTGAGAAAATTTTAATCTCGTCATACATTTAAAAGTGAAAGTTTTAAAATAGATAAATAGATAAATAAATAAAAATAGATAAGTAAATAAATAAAAATAGATAAGTTTTAATTAAAAGTGAAAGTTCCAAAGTAACACATTGACTGGATATGAACTAAATTACACGATATGATAATATGAAAAATAGGTAAATAAAGTTAATATTAATGTAATTCTAGTAAGAGCCTGAAATAAAACGACATGATACTCAGGTTTGATGTGAGAAAGAGTAAACAATTGGGCAAAAACTCTTAAAATTACAATAATAATAATAATAAGTAAAGCTGAGAAAAAAGATCAAAAAAACTGCAAACCAATCTAACTCAGACCAAAATCGTATAGTTTTGTCTATTTTTTCAATGCACTATTCGGTCCTAATGATTTTATAGTTGCGAATCCGATTTAGAACCGAACTAGACCATTTAGATATATACACATATATATAGTTTGTTAGTTATCGTAAACACTCAAATATCTTATTAATGTCAAATATATAAATATGCTATAAGTGTTTACTTTGGTAAATTTATTTTTATATAAGTTGTAAACAATTACCTAAATAATTCTGAGGTTGTAAACAAATATTTTGTGGTCATGTTATGAATGATGACAATATTTCTAAAAATCATAGTTCTAAATCGAATTGAACTGCAATTTACTAGTTTAGTCTAATTTGATTATAAGATTTTTAATTTGATTTCAGATCTCATAAAATCATAAGAAATAATTTAATCCTAATTATAAGAAGGTTATACACCAAACATCCTTTATCAGGCTTATTTTGGGAAGTATGATAAAAGTTAGTTTTTCGACTTTTTTTTAGTTTTTTTTTTTTAAAAAAAATAAAAAATATAGAGGTGATATAACTCAAAGAAGTCAAAAGACAAAAAACTGATTTTTAACCCAATTGCCAAAATAGACAATTGGTTGTGTGGGAAGGAATCAAGGTGGTTGGTTTGGTTAATTATACCCAAGTTGACACCTAATTCCATTTCATGTGTAAGGTGTAAATTTTTTAAGGAATAAAAGTGAAATTTAACCCTTTTCATATAATTTCTCAAGATTCAAACGAACTAGAAAAATAACATGACAGATCTGTTTCATGCAACAAAATTAAACAACCTGAGAATGATCTCTATATAATTCACAACATAATTTTGGAAATCACTAAAATTATATACTGAATTTACTTATATAAATCAAGACATGAACAAATCATTACAAATAAAAAAGATAAAAATATGTCCTTGTTGTTTCATGATTTAACAAAATTTAGATTCCAAAAAAAAAAAAATTATAAAAAAATAAGAAATAAATAAATAAATATCAACTTATAATACAAAATAAAAAATTAAACCAACTACAACAATAAAGTATTAATTAAATATTACTCTTATTATATTTTTATACGCAAATTGCTATAACAGTTAAAATTAGTTGAGAGTAAGGCTAAGAATTTCCTACACAATTCTTGAGAAAATTTTAATCTCGTCATACATTTGGTATTTTTAATTAAAAGTGAGAGCTTTGACATAGCACAATAACTGAATAATAACTAAATTACATGATATGATAATATGAAAAATAGATAAATGAAGTTAATATTGAGGTAATTCTATCAAAAACCTGAAATAAAACTACACGATACTCACTTGTACTTGGAATATCTAAATTTTGTTCAAATTTGGAGGTTTGAGGTGAGATTGGGCAAACAATTGGTCAAAAACTCTTAAAATTACAATAATAATAATAAGTAGGGCTGAGCAAAAAAATTACAAACCAATCTGACTTGGACCAAAATCTTATGATTTGGTCTATTTTTTCAATGCACTATTCGGTCCTAATTCTTAAAATAGATGAATCGTACTTCATGGTTCAATCTATAGTTTTATAATTATGAATTCAGTTTAGAACCAAACTTGACCGTTTAAGACCATCTCCAACGCTTAATCAAATGCAGTATCAGATTTGAATTTTGGTGAAAAAATCACTTTTTGGTGTTCCAACGGTTGCACCAAATCGATATCAAATCGAGAATTCAGCAAACGTTTCACCAAAATGAGAACAGGCTCCGCATTTCACCAAAATACTATGCATGACCATTGGGGGAGACCAACTGGTCGACCAGCCGGTTGACCAACCGGTCGACCACCAAAAGGTTCAAACAGTTCCAAAAAAAGGTTCAAACAATTATAAAAAAAAATATAATAATTTTTTGCCTTACCGGTCGACCACTAAAAGGTTCAAAAAAAAAAAAAAAAAAAAATTTTTTGGCTTAACCGGTCGACCGGCCGGTCAACCAACCGGTTGTCCCGGCGCAGGTTTGATAAAAATTTGATGAAAATCAACCGTTGGAGCACTCGGTCTCCAACGGTGTGCATTTCTTTTTTCATCAAATCTGAGTAAAAAATGACCAATTTCACCAAATTTGATACCACTCGCTCTAACGGTGAACTTTCATCAAATTTTTGTGCTGGGACAACCGGTTGGTTGACCGGTTAAGGCAAAAATAAATTTTTTTTTTTTTGAATTTTTTTTTTTTTTTTTGAACTTTTTAGTGGTCGACTGGTTGGTCAACCGGCTGGTCGACCGGTAAGGCAAAATTTATTTTTTTATTTTTTAATTTTTTATTTTTTTACTGTTTGAACCTTTCTTGGAATTGTTTAAACCTTTTCTTGGACGACCGGTTGGTCAACCAGCCGGGGGTTGCCCGGTTGGTCTCCCCCAACGGTCACAAATAGTGTTTTGATGAAATCAGTATTTTGTGCTCAGTTTGATGAATTGTTTGGTGAAATCTCATTTTGATATCGATTTGGTGCAACCGTTGGAGCATCAAACAGTAACTTTTTTACCAAATTTTAAATTTGATGCTGGGTTTGATGAACCGTTGGAGATGGTCTAAATATATATATATAATTTGTTAGCTATAGTAAACACTCAAATATCTTATTAGTGTCAAATATATACATTTGTTGTAATTTTTTACTTTTGTAAATTTATTTTTATATAAACAATTACCTAAATAGTTCTTAAGTTATAAATAATATTTTATGATCATATTTATGAATGATAACAACATTTTTAACTGAACTGCAATTTACAGGTCTAGTTTAGTTTAATTATAAGATTTTTATAATTTAATTTAATTTTAAATTCATAAAAATATCAGTAATAATTTAATCTTGATTTACTATTAAACCGAATCAATTTCAACCATATGCTCATCCTAATTATATGACAAGGGGTTGTCTGGGAAGCACTCAAGGTGGTTGGTTAGACAGACCTAATTATACCCAAAGTTGACACCTATGAGACTCTCTGCCACAAGGAGAAATTATAAATTATAGACTACTTTCGGAATATTTCGGGTGTGTTTGATTTGTGTTTGTGGAGTAATTTTTGAGATAAAAAGTATAAAAATTTGTTTAATTTATCTTTTTTCAAAAATGATTTTGAAAAATTGTTTTGGGAGAGAGTTTTAAAAAAAATGATTGATTTGATGTGTATGAGAGAGAGTGATTTTGGAAAGTAGGAAACCAAATAAAATTTTGAGATTTTTTAAAAAAAAATTATTTGGTTTGATTACTCTTAAAAATTTATTTGTAGAAAATTTTTTCTAAAATTTTTTCTGAAAAACAAACCAAACAAGGCCTTCGTATCTGAATTTTTAATTAATCATAATTTATTTTGTCTCTTTATATTTCTTAATCATTTAATATAATACTTCACCTCCTTATATTCTCTATCAATCACAATATTATAAAATATCGCATACCTATATTTCAGAATTACTGGATAATTACTCCTCGAAGGGTACTTTCGTAATTCAGAACATGAACTATTTCAAAACCACTGCCATATATTCTTACCGGCTTGAGATGTGATGTATGAAAAGGACTGAAAACTGAAAAGCCCTGTCTCTATATGTGTGTGTATACATATAGTTCACACACTGTTTTAGTCGAGAACTTTCTTGAATAAACTCTTCGCAGCGTAACAATTTCTTCACAGGTTAGTAATTTGTTTACTTTTTTTAATAATTTTTTTTTGAAATGGTGTTGTTATTGATTGATTAGTTTAGTATTTGATCGCCTTGATTAGTTATATTTTGTAAATACCTAATTAAATCGAACTTGTATCGAGTGATTATGCTGTTTATTTGCCTGTTAGGACTTGTTAATCTGCAATGTATACAAAATCGAAGTGTTTGTCTTCAGCCTGGGTGTTCTTTTTTCATGGAATAAAAAAAATTCGATCTCGATCTGGGTATTCAATTATTTGAACCCTAGATCATTTCCAAAATTATGTTGTGAACTATACAGAGATCATCTTCTCTGGTTGTTTAATTTTGTTGCATGAAAAAGATCTGTCATGTTATTTTTCTGTTTCGTTTGATTCTTGAGAAATTATTATAAAAAAAAAAAAGGATTAATTTCACTTGTATTACCTAAAATATAGCCAAAATTTATTTTATTTTAAGAAGCCGCTATTTCCACTCTAGTTTACTCCAAATGCACTCCATTCCTTTTTCTTATTCTACATAGTTACATAATTACATTAATACATTTTTTTACTTTTGTACATATACCTCAATTATTGAACTATTTTATTAATTATGTATAATAAGGAGAAAGAATGGAGTGTATTTGGAGCAAAGTGGAGTGGGAATAGCGGTTTCCTTTTTTTATTCCTAAACTAGTTTAATTTTTATTTAGGCCTCGTTTGAAAACAGGCTTTAGTGCCATTTTGGGAACATAATAAAAAGTCACGTTTTTGGACAAAATGTCCAAAAACGCAACTGCCAAAAACGCCAGAAAATTGGTTTGGCAAGTGCTAAAAATGCAGGTGTAAAATTACAAATTAGGGTCTATGAAAAATAAATTTTTAAAAAAATTTCTTATGTTGGGTAAGGGTATTTTGGTCATTTTAATTTGATTTGACACCATAAATAAATATTAAACTAAAAAGCAAAAAGTCAACTTTTTACCAATTTCCCAAATCACTTTCTAAAAAGCTAAAAAACTTGGTAAAAGCCAAAAGCCAGCTTTTTACCAACTTCTCAAAACACCCCTAACTTTTTAGCTTTTTGGCTAAAATATGATGTAAAAAAAACTAGTGTTTGGGATTACTTTTTGATTTTTTACGAAAAGATGTGCAAATAGTAGAGAGAAAAAGAGAATCTTTGACTTTTTAGTATAGGTTGGTAGTTTTTGGTTTTTTTAGCGACTTTTTGACTTTTGGGCTAAAAAGTGATGTTACCAAACGAGGCCTAGTCCCTAAAGTTTTTAATTTCAGAAAAAGGGCGAAAAGGTCATTTTAAAAATTTTAACAATTTAAACCATATAATTAAACTCTAATTTATTTATTTATTGTTTTGAAATGAGGAGTGGCGAAGAAGATGGGTGTTTGGTTGTAGTTTGTAAGTTCTCTAATATAGCGTGAGTAAGAAGATAGGTGTTTGTGAAATTAGAAACTTCATGGACTAACTAGATGAAATTGATAGTATAGTGATGAAGTAGAAAAAATGACAATAGTTCAACGGATAAAAGTGAAATTAACCCTATATTTAAAAGAAAAGAAAAATTGTTATATTTAATTCTCACTCACTACCACCATTTGATCACACCTTTTCAAAAATTCATAGAATTCCTTCATTTTCTGTCATCTTCTTGGCAATTACATGGAATATTACATTATAGTGATTCTTGATTCCTGGCTATTGTTACTGCAAATGGTGTCGTGAGATAATTGACTTATGGTTGAGTTGAACTCCTTCTAACTATTACCCATATTGAACGATAAATTTGCTGGATGTGCATCCAGTTTGTTGTCATCCTTTTGATTGTCAGTGGTTGCAAAATCACAGTTGGCTAGGGAAGTTTGTCTTTTCATTACAGAGTTTCTGTTGGATGGATAAAAGGAGATTTTTACCGTTACATTATGCATTAAAGTATCACAACAATAGTTCTTTTGGTAAATGCCCTATCTAGGAAGCGGTATCTGCTGGGGATTATGATAGACTTTAGTCAAATAAAAAATAAGAAAGATGGAATGAGGCTTTCATTGTGTGAAGCTACGCTAATAGCATATTGTATTCTACAGCAATTTCAGTTCAAAATCATGTGAGGAATAGATATATTGGATCTAATTTTGCTTTGAAATTCCATATTTGCTGTTGATATTTAAATCCAATTTTTGTAAAAGCATGTTCTTCATGTTTAACATCCTCTTTTTTTTTTTATTTTTTTTTTTAATGCATTCTTAACGTGAACATGTGATTTACTTCTTTCTTCAACCAGATCAGAAAGATATGGATTCAGGTGCATTTACTGTCGAAGTTATAGGTCTGCCCCCTGAAGCAACAGAGAAGGATGTCTACGATTTCTTTGCCTTCTGTGGGACGATTGAACATGTTGACATTGTCAGGTGATATGAGAAACATAATAAATTTAGAATTTTTTATGTATTTGATGATTTTTTTATTTATTTATTTATTTCCCCATAACTTTCATTCACATCTTTTATTTGTCTTTGTGTCACAGTGAGAATTTCATGGCTTCTTTGTTGACTTTGTTTTTAATAGAGAAAGTAGTGATGATTTTCTGTTGCCGTTGTTGTCACGTTATTACAATTTGATTGTTGGATATTAACATATCTTTCATCTTTTGCAATTTTCTGTACACAAGGCAAATCTAGACATTTCTTAAGGAAAGATTTAGTGGCTGAAGTTTCATTTACTGTACTGTTATTGGTACTTTTTTGAAGTTTCATCAGACAATGTGTTTCCACATAAATTTATCCTGATAAATAATTGGCTGTTTTCATCTTGTATTAGAACTTTTTTAATGCCTTAACAAACTTGTACTAGATTTTTTAATGACATCATAAACCAGTGAAGTGCAATTACCTTACCATGGTGTGTCACACACACACATGCAGAGATAGCTTGTTTCCTTTATGGGGTTTTTAACAAAGAAATCGTATATATAAAACTTGTACCATATTGAGTCCAAAAAATATTCTACAAACCCTAAAAGTCCTCTAGCTATTCAAAAGGCAAAAAACCACAGCTTTTATATGTGGTGCTAAAAATGGCAATGAAATCTATGTTTTAGGAAAAAACCATATTTGTTATAGTACACCATTTGGAATTTTTTTTCTTTCTTTCTTATATATATATATATATATATATTATGAAATAGTGTGAATTGCTCTGTAGGTGTGAATAAAGTAGTGCAAATTGCTGTGTGAATATTCACACTCAAAACTGTCACACAAAAGTAGTATGTGTGAAACTTCACACTTTTGATCAATATACTTCGTAAAACACTATGACATTTTTAAAGCACTCAATAAGAAGTGTGAACATTCCCATCCAATAATAATCATCCATTAGCTAGTTTGAATATTCTTATTTTCTTATTCTGAAAAATACAAAAGTCATTCGATAAAAAATTGTGAGCTTTCACACTGAAAATACAAAAATCACCTGTAAAAAATTTGTTGGGTGAAGAGAGGGGAGAAAAGGTGATAAAACTATTGGTTTAGTGTGAGAGGATAAGTTCCAAGAAAATGTATGTGAAGAACAGAGGAGTGCTACCTTAGAAGTGTTATTTCTAAAAAATGGATGCTCTTCTCGATAATTCAATACAGCCAAGAAATAAACACGATAAATGATGTAACAAAGCAAGAACAAATGAATAAGGAATCAATTTTACCAATTTGGAAATTGATGGATATGCTTCCCAACCAATAAAGGAGGTTGTGGCGTGACAATACATAGCATTTAAGACAAAGAGTAAAACAACCATAAATGACCTTAAAATTTAAATAGAGGTCTCGTGAATGATCAAAACATTCATTTAGTGTGGGACTTAATGGGTAAATAGACTTGATGTGGGATTTATTTGAAAACAATATCATATAATGGGAATTTCCACCAATTTTCCCTCCCTATTTTTTTTTTTTTGTTTCCCCTTTCATTCTGTTTTGCTACCAGTCTAATGCTATGGATCTTATGAGGTTTCTTGAATATTCTAGGGTAAATTACATTTCGCACCCCTGCACTTTGCACCAATCTTACTTTGGTCCTTACACATGAAATTGTGATAGTCAACCTGCTACACTTCTAGTTAAGTGTCAATGTCCTCATTTTGTTTCTCTATTGTTTAAATCTTTAACAGAATCTAGTCATGTGATAAGCATATGACTACAAAATGAGGGTAAAGTAAGAAAATAACCCTTGTTTCCCGCCATTTCATCCCCAAATTTACATTAAATTATGACTGTATTAAGCTAAATTAAAACACAGATTGTGAATGATTAATGTGATGAACTAGGGTTTTGCATAAATTAGAATCACGAAACTCTATTTTCCACAGTAACACAGACTTCCGTATATTCCTCTTTCTTTTCTTTTAATTTCTCTATTGCATGTTTGATTTCAGATGCTCTATTTTCTTACATTCTCGTCCCTATTTTCAACATATGAACATATATATATATATATATATTGTATTATATAACTCTCACATGCTTTTCATGTGGGACAAAGTGTGTATTGATGGGAAATAAGGAAGATTTTCATTTCTTGCCATCATTTTGTAGTTACATGCTTGTCATATAATTGGATTCTGTTAACAATGGAGTAACAAAAAGGGGGCATTGACATTTGATCAGAAATGCAAGGGGAACTTGACTGCTAAAGTGGGATTTTGTCCAAAGTGCAGGGTGCAAAGTGTAATTTACCCAATATTCTATTATGGGTGAAGCGTAGACATAAAAGGAGTGTGGTAATTGAAAAGGGCACCACTTCAAGCATTAATCAGTATGTTTGGTTTGAGTTTTTTGGATTAAATTTTTTAAAAACTGAGTTTTTTGGTTTTCGTATTTTTTTGTTTTTAGTGAATATTTTTAAAATTTTAAACATTTTTTTTACTTTTTTAGATGCACCTTACTTAGATGTATCTAAAAAGTTAAAAATTTGTGAAAAAATATTTTAAAAAATTAATAAATACATAAGCATACAAAAAAATGTATTGAATTCTCGTATTGTTTTTGTATTTTTTGTATTTAGTGAATTTTTGAAAGGTTTTTTTCACAAATTTTTTACTTTTTAGTATATTTATGTTGGTGTGTCTAAAAGTAAAAAAAATTGCTTAAAATATTAAAAAAATTCAGTAAAAACAAAAAAATCACGGAAAACAAGAAAGTAGAATTTTCTGAAAAGTGTTTTTGGAAAAATAGAACCAAGCAAATTGAATGATATTTCACCTACTAAAAAATGGTATTAAGGAAATATTGTCGGCCATTGCTAAGAGTAGTCAATCCCAAATCCAAACCATGGTGTGAAAAAAATACCCTTCAAATGTTTTAACTGAGCCTTTTTTGTTTTTGTTATCCGATAGAATGTTTTTTTCTTTTTTTTTCCTTCCTCTTTTGTTTTCTCTTGTGAAAGTTGTGGATAACTTCTCCTTTATAGATTATTCGTGGTCAGATGTTTTTGAGAACAACTGAAGTCGCGGTTCTTCATATGATTATGAAATATAGTTTGGTAAACAACATTGGGTTGTTGCACATTACCCCCTATGATTTGAATATATGCCGACACCTCCCTGTAGTTTTGGATTGATGTGCAACTGTTACCTTTTCCATCCAAACAAACAAGAGGTATGGTCCACGCGCCCAATGCGCATGTATGGCTCTGTTTGATGATTTTTCCTCCAAAAATGATTTGTCCAAAAGACCAAAATGACCTTAGACCATCTCCAACGGTGAACCAAACTTTGCATCAGATTTGAAATTTGGTGAAAAAGTCACTTTTTGGAGCTTCAATGATTTCACCAAATTGGTATCAAAATGAGAATGGAACAAAAAATTCATCAAAGTGAGAACAGGCTCTAGATTTCACCATTTCACTGTGCGTTACCGTTGAGGTGGGCCAACCGGTCAACCAACCGGTTGTCCGGCCGGTTGACCAACCGGTCGACCAGTTTCCTTTCAAATAGGTAGGTTCAAACCGGTCAAAAAGGTTCAAACAGGTTAAAAAAAAAAAAAATTTGCCTTATCAGTCGACCGGCCGGTCAACCAACTGGTCGACCACTTCACTTTTGATGCACGGTTGGAGCAAGTCGTATCAGATTGAGAAAATTAGCTTTTTTTCACTCAAATTTGGTTCACCGTTGGAGATGCTCTTAGCCTTCACTATATAAGAAAATGATATCAAATGACTTGTTATTACTCACCAAAATTGTCCCATTGAAGTGGAAAACATCCTACTGCCTCTCTTCTTTTTTTTTTTTTTTCTTTTTTTTTTTTTTTTTTTACTTTTTTCATATGTTTAATTTTCTTTCTATTCTATTGTGCTAGTTGCATCTCTTATTTATTTATTTATTTTATTCTTTTGATTTGTTTAATTTTTCTTCTACTCTATTATGCTAATGACTGTCTTTTTTTCATTTTTCCTTTTTAGTTTTATTGTTTACTTTTATTTTTTTTATTACCTTATTTAATAATATTTTAAATTAAAGATACATATATTTATATGTTAGAAAATTAAATTATAAATTAACCTAACTACCTTAATTTATTATCATAAATTATCTTAATTAAGTTTAAATTTTTAACTTAATTTCTTATTTAATAACATTTTAAATTATATATACAAATATATAATTAACCCATAAATTAATCTAAACACCTTTATTACCATAAAATCAAATCATAAAATTTAAAATTAAAACTTAAAAAAGAGAGGCAACCAGTAGATATTGCAATGTTCCTAACAAATTGCACAATATAGTAGAAACAAAATTAAACAAATCAACAAAAAAATAAAATTAAAATAAAAAATAAAAAAGTTAGGTGTTTGTATATATAATTTAAAATGTTATTAAATAAGAAATGAAGTTAAAAATTAATAGTTAATTAAGGTAATTTTATGAAAATAAATTAAGGCAGTTAGATTAATTTATAATTTATATATGTATTTATTTATGTATATGTATATGTTTAATTTAAAATATTATTAAATAAGGTAATTTTGTGATAATAAATTAGGATGTTTAGTTTAATTTATAATTTAATTTGTTATATATATAAAATGTTATTAAATAAAAAAAGTAGGTTAAAAATTAAAAAATAGATTAAAGTAATTTTATGATTTGATTTATGGTAATAAATGTGTTTAGATTAATTTATGTTTTAATTATATACAAATATATTTTTATATATAATTTAAAATGTTATTAAATAGGAAATTAACTTAAAAATTCATTAAGGTAATTTTATGATAATAGATTAGGGTGATTATGTTAATTTATGATTTAATTTCTTAAATATGTGATTAATATAGAAAGTTAAATGTATTAGAGAAGAGAAAAAATAGCCTTTTATGTGAGGGTAAATTAGTCTTTTTAACATTTACTGTTAACAGTGCTATGGTTGCTCATTAGTCCAAAACCATAGTGGAGGTATCTGCATATATTCAAACTATAGGGGGGTAAAGTGCTTTAGCGTCAAACCACAAGGGGGTAAAGTACTTTTTACCCAATATAATTTAAGAAAGACAACAAGAGTGGGGAGGAAGACACAATATGGTGCTGAAGACAAAATTCTACAGGGGGAGAAGAGGAGTGTCTATTCATAATACAAGTTAGGTATATTCTGTGGCATATATGCAACATTTTAAGGGTTATGTAAGGCTTAATAGTAATTAGCTTCATAGTTTACCACATTTTTTGAATTAAAAAGTGGATATAGTGAAACGTAGAAATTGAAAAATGGACAGCCATAATATCCTTTAAATATCTGTAAGTGGTGTCAGTAATGGAAACAGTGATTCCCTACTATCTATCAAAGTAGGTAGGACATCCTTCCAAACCATTCTGGCCTATTATTTTATTGATAGGGATTTTACTGATGCTGAAGGTAGCTTGCTTACCAAGGCACCAACTTCAGAAGCTAGTTGTCAAAAAGAAGTAATGAGGAAGACAAGCCGATAAAGATGGTTTTTATCTCCCTCCACTCATTACCGCAGAACCAAACTTGTTTCTGTCTTTAATCTTGGCTTCTTTTGTTAGTCTTTCTGCATGCCCTTTGTTGTAAGAGATGGAAAGTGCAATTGGTAAAGCTGGTTATTAGGAAAGCAAGGAGGTCTTTCCAATACATTTCAAGTGGCAGAAGTTTGAACATACCTATACCCTCTTGCTTTGGTGGCTGCTGCTGGAGTTGTTGTGTTTGTGTGGCTTTAGTTGAAATTGTCGCCCACAAATGACTTTGTCTGAAGGGGATTTTTTTCTCAATTAAGAATACCCTCAACTGGATGAATTTACTGATTTCACAAAACTCTTGTGGTCACGACTTTTCTCTTTACTTTCTACGTTCCGGTGGATATGGATATGAATGAAAATTCAACAAACCATTTATTAGCTGTGATATAATATTACTTTGACCTGTGTTGTGTGCATGTTATTGCACATTTTTGCTACCTGATAAGAGTATTATAGCCCAGTGATGTTTGTATGTCTATCAGCTTCAAAATGTTCATTATTGCCTTGTGCTTCTTATCAATAAGAGACAAGAAACTGGTAGGTGCATTTTTGCTAGTTTCTCTAGCGGTGCACCTTCTTTTTTTGGTATAATGATTTTAGTACATGTGTTTTTCCTGATTCAAGACTCTTATGCTTGTCTTTGGAAAGACAGAGTTGGTGAATATGCCTGTTCAGCCTATGTGACATTTAAAGATGCTTATGCCGTGCAAACAGCAGTCTTGCTTAGTGTAAGTTTTCTTCTGTACTCATCCCTTTTTCCCTGGTTCAGCTTAAGGCTACTTGCAAATCTTTGCCAGGAATTTTAGAATACTTGTTGGTAGCTACGGGATTTTCAGTGAGCGTACAATTCATTTTCTCAAGAACGAGAACGTGCAGTTTTGAAGTAGTGCTTAAACAGTGTTGACCTGAGCAAATGCTACTGATTTAAGGATCTGTAGAATCAGGGTTGGGAGGGGCCATTACTAACTGCAACAGTAAATGCTTTGATGTGAAATGCTTAGCTGTTCATACTCTGTATGTGTATAGTTATATATGTTTCCCCATAAATCTTCTGCAATATTGCAAAATGCTTAGCTGCTCATACTGTGAAATCTCTGAATGTTATATCTGTTCTTTTTTTAACTGCACATAGCCCATTGAGTTGGCTATATTTAAAGCAAGTGTTGCTTTGCCATTTGATACATACTCAAATTGGGCTGTCATTATTGATCCATCTTCTCTACCGTTAAAATTGAACAAATATTGAGCGTAATAGTGAAACCATCTTACGTGGTGTCACTGGCCAATAAAAACTCGCAAATGCATTAAGTGGTCAATTCTTGTCGCCCACTAACCCAACAATGATGGTCTCTACGTCAAATCAACAATGCTCACTGGCTGATGATACCACCATGTGATATCACCATTACATCCAATATTCACTCGGTTGGGGCCTCTATTACCCAATCTAAATTAAATGCAGCTTATAACCTATCTTCAGAATCATGGCATTAATGATTCGCAGATCGACCCTTTTGGAACGTAAAAATGTTTCCCTTTTTTTTTTTTTTTTGTCATTAAGTAAAATTTTCATTTTGTTTAAATGTACTTTACATCTCAGGGAGCTACACTTTTGGATCAACACATCTGCATAACACCCTGGGGGCATTATGAAGATGAATTTGATTTTTGGAATCGGCCTTCATGGAAGATTGAAGATGAAACTGATTCAGCTGTATGCATCTTTCCTTTGTTTTGGTTGTTCTATTAAGTTGGTTTGATGCTAGATAGTCTCTTATTTTCGGAGTATTCATCATTCTAAGCTCTTTCTTTATCTTAACAGCCCTCACAAGGAGGCCAATTTGTTCCTTCTGCTGGAGAAGCAGTAACAATGGCTCAAGATGTAGTTAAAACCATGCTAGCCAAAGGATATGTACTGGGCAAAGATGCATTGAGCAAGGCCAAAGCTATTGATGAATCTCATCAGGTCTCCGCAACTGCAGTGGCCAAGGTTGCTGAACTGAGTGAGAGAATTGGGCTCACTGATAAGTTTTGTGCAGGGGTTGAAGCTGTCATGTCTGTGGATCAAAAGTACCACATTTCAGACACCACGAAATCAGCAGTATCAGCTACAGGGAGAACAGCTGTAGCAGCAGCAAACTCTGTGGTCAGCAGTAGTTACTTCTCTAAGGGAGCTCTTTGGGTATCGGATGCACTAACTCGGGCAGCGAAAGTTGCAGGTGATTTGGGTACTGGGACTGCTAAAAATGAGAAGCTGGCTTGACTCGAGTACAGGTTCTTGATCTTGTCTTGTAGCATTAGCTTAAAGACAGTATATGTAGTTTTCTAATGTACATACAATCTTGTTACTAAAACCTAAGAGAGATGAATGAAACAAAGTTTTATGCAAATTTTGTGTAATGTTTGAGGAGCATGATGTCTTTTAAACTTGGGTGCTCTTCAACTGGTGGCGGACTATTCCTCCACAGAGGAGTCACCATTTACATTGGCATAAATCTATGTACTTGGAATTTGTTAAGAAATTTACTCAAAATCAATGTGGTTCAGATTTAATTCTTGCATGGTGGAGTTTGCACAGAGCTTGAATTTGGATCATATCACACATTGATTTTTCTTGGTAAATTTTTTAATACAAATTGTAAGTATATAACATTGCTGGTTTTGTGCTGACATGATTATACAAATAGAAAGAATAGTGAGTCGATTACTCTTTTGATCCTATCATATTCCTATTCTCTGCTTCAGTATAGTGCTTATTGTCTATCACGATATTATTGCGAAGGATATTGACACATGTTGCAGTTAGTTTAGTTCGTTTATTTACTTATTAGTCCCCGACAACGTATTCTTGAATCATGAGGTAGGCTCTACCAAAATGTGTGGGTTTCACCTATGTAAGAGGATTATATCTGATTATGTAATCGAATTTTATGTACTTAGAAGAACTACCTATTTTTCCACTACTGGTGACGGGCCAATGCAGTCTAGTGGTGAGACTGAGATGGGGTGGAGTAATTAGGTTCAACGTATTGATACTGCACCTGAAAAATAAAATAGTAGATGACTATATATATTTTTTCACTATCTTATTTAAATGAGTTAAAAAGAGATGAGTGTATTTTTGACGTGTCTTATGTTATTTTACCAAAACAATTAGGAGCACTTATAAATTAGGAGTAAGAAACAAAAACATGGAAGTGCAAGTTGTATGTGCATTGAACCACTCTTGTTCACTTTCGAGGAGGCGATCATTATTAATTGTAAAGATTTATTTTTTCTTTTGTAGTATGAGGTTTTTATGTAACTCCGCCATGATTATTTAACAACTCTGCCTGTCTTAAACTCAAATAAAGGAGGAGGGTTATGTGTCAAGTAGTCGACAGTCAACACGTAAAAAGTTGCTCGGATCTCCTATGAAATGAATCTTACTTCGAAAATAGCTTTTGATAGAATTGAGTAAAGAAGAAAGATTGATCTAGCCAACCTTATTTGATGAGATCTAAGACTTGGATTGGTTTGATTTAGTAAGAATTTTTTTGTAGTTATTTCTCTTTCTTTCTTATTATAAGGTTTTTTTTTTAATATAATAGTTGTTGATGTTGGACACGTGTATATGTTTGTTAGACTTTCTTACATAATTAATTGTTTAATTTGATGTAATTCTCAAATTATTTATAAATATTTTTTTATCGATGGATATAAAAAAATGTAAATATTGGTGTACTCTGACCCCGTTTGGTGTAACTGTTAAAACAGATTATAGATTATAATTTAACAGATTATAGATTATGACTTTAATCAGAAACTGTTAATCTGTTTAGTGTACCTGTTAGATTATAGATTTAAGTTGCTGAGTAGTGTTTGTTAAATAAGTTATGAAGTAGCTTTTTCAATTAACTTTTATATTTTGTTATTTACTACTTGTCTACATTTCTCATAAAAATAATAATAATAATAATTTATAATCCATTTCGGTCTTTTTTTATTTTTTAAAAAATAAAAAATAAAAAAAATCTAAGAATATAACTGTAAATTAATATATTCACAGCCGAGTTGATAATCAGAAGCAAATGATGAGCTGTTTCTCAGAATCAGTTTTTTTAAGTTAAAATAAGTTGTTTGAATCAGAAGCTGTTTGAAATAAGTTTAACCAAACAATCCAAAATAATTTTTCTAAAGCTAAAAATTATAAATTAGCTCAAAAAAATCCAAACAAACACCCTTATATGTCCTTAATTGCACTTTTTTTTTGAAAAAAGAAAGTCAGGAGATTAGATTATTATTATTAATAGGCATCTGATGCTTCGTTATAAGCACAAAACCCGAATGCTCCTCATGAAAATCAAGGGGTACACGTGCTAATTTATATCTTCATATTTTTGTAGTTCCTGTTTTTTTTTTCATTGATTTGCAATTCCTCCAAACAACTATCAAGATATAGTGAGTTTATTTTCCTTCATTTGATGACTAATTTTGGTATTATAAAAGGGCAAGGATCTTCTAAAATAATTTTTTAGATGACTCAAATTTAATTCTGACGTTGTTTGGAAAGAGCGTTAGGTTAAAATAGTCTATTAAAAGATAAAATAGCTAAAATAATCAATAAAATAAAATGTCACATTCAACATATAATCATTTTATTTTTTCTCTCATAATCATCAAAACAGTTATTAAAAAAAGTCAACTAACTTTCCAAACATAATTTTTTTAACTAGATTAAAATAATTAAAAAGTCAAGTAACCAACTTCTCAAACAAGCCTCTATAAAAGTTGAAGGTACAATAGTAAAAAATTAAGTGTACAACTGTTATACAAAAAATTACTCTAAGATAATTTTAGAAAAAATCAGTCTAAAAATTCGGACTCCTTATAAAAACTTACATTATGCTAATTTATAATTTGCCAAATCTCATTAAACGACAAAGAAGAAGGTATTTTCGGAGAATTTTGTTTGTCACTATGTTATACCATTTTGAGTAAATTACATTTTGAAAAATGATTGGGAGCTCTAATTGAGCATCCCTAATTCACAAAAAATTATTGGTTGGTCCAGAGACACCATGTGGCTATTTCCCTGGCTAATCATAACCCACATGTTCCCTCATGTTCCCCAATCACGCAACATAAAATTATGGAACACACATTTCCACCAATTAGAACACATATGGGACACCACGTGACTGTGCCCCCTAACCTATTCTACTGTCATATTTCCCTGCCAGTTTCGTTACGTGGTGATCTCTTCATTTGTCCGCTGGTTTATTCCTACTCCAAATATCTCTATCATATTTTTTTGTTTGTTTTTTACTCGCAATCCATTTGTTTTTTCACTCCGTCTTTCTCTCTGCTTCAACCTCAAATAGGTTTCTATCTTCAAATCTATTAGCGTTTAAGGAGAGGTATTATACCTATATCAAGGTGAACATAGTTATACACCATGTAAACCACCTAAGCCGTCCCCTGTAGGGATATAATGGTGAACATGGTTATACACCATGCAAACTGCCTAAGCCATCCCCTGTGGCGTGCAACTCAAGGCGCCCCCTGTGGCGCACCACCCAAGTCGCTCCTTGTGCACCATCTAAGCCGACTCAGTTATCTGTTGTCATTATCATTCAATACCACATCATAAGTTATGTGTGTACCACGCTTGTTGGTTCAACATCCAGTTCTCTATATCGGTCTGGCATGACCTCTTTAAACTATTCCGACATTAATTCCGGTTAGTCAATCTCTACAACCCCATAAACTGTCTCCCGACATTAGCTCCAGCTTCTGATCTCGGCATTAGTATCTATATCGGTCCAGTACGACCTTAAACTGTCTTGGTATTAGTTTCAACCAATTCTTACAATGGTCCGGCACGACCATAAACTGTCTCCTGGCATTAGTTTCAACATCTGATCTATTTCAAGCGCCCTTGTGCTCCCGTTTGAATTTTGCAACCTATTTGCCTTTTATTTTATTTAGTTTTATTTTATATTTTAATTTCTTTCTCCAAACTCAAGATGTTTATCCTTCTTGAGTTTGAGGGGGGATGTTAATGTATATATGGTATATATTCCTCCATATATTAGGTATTGATTTCCTAAATATATTAGGTATTGCCATAATTAGATCTCTTATAAGATACTCTTTCTCATAGTTAGATTTCTAGTAAGATACTCTTTCTCAGCCTATATATATATATATATATATATATATATATATATATATGTCTTCTATTGTATAGGATAATTCATTCAATACAATTAATTCAATATAATACATATTATTTTCTCTCTCTCTCTACTATTCTAACAAATGTATTGAGAGATATAACACCACTTATTACATTTTATCCCTTTTACTACTGGTATATATCATTTTTACATCATTGAATAAAAAATTATAACATTTTATTTCCTTCATCTACTATTTTTTTTCTTCTTCTTAGCTTGGACTTTTATAACAAAAATACAATTTTCGCAATAAGATAAATTATACTTTACTCCCTTGAATTATTACTTAATATCACTTTAACTCTATTAATTAAAAAATTCTATACTTTGTCATATTAACTATCAATTTATATTATCGTAAACCTTTCATTAAAAATTCATTACATATATAGATGAAAAATTGGCATATGACTTACCCATGATATATCAAAATTTATGAATTGTCTAAATTGACATTATTCTTTTATCCTTTTTTTTTCTCCTTAAAAAGCCGCAATAGTAGCCATAGTATAGACAACGTGACAAGGTGTAACATTTTTTAGTTGAAGGGTGCAAAGTGATAGTGAAAATTTAGAAAAGTAAAGTGTAATTTATTCTATAGCTGAAAGGATATATATTTTTTTTTTTTCAAGAAAGTTTAGATTGAAAAAAATTAATAGATGAGAGGAATTAAATGTTGCAATTTCTAATTTGAGGAAAAAAAATGATACGATACAATATAGTTGAGAAAGGTAAAGCGTAATTCACCCTACCATTTTTCGCTTAATGATGAACCAAATGAAAATCTCGCTTCTTTTATTTTTATTTTTATTTTTTCCCTTTCAAATTGTTCTAACCTAGCAGTCCATAAAGAAAAAGAAGGATTGGATTTCTCTAAAGTTTAAAAATCAATTTGAGAGAAGTTGAGGGGCTGTAGTGCTCACAACGAATCCCGTTTCGATGATTTAAGCCATTTATATTGTAAGACATTCAATGTATTTAATTCATAAAAAATAAATAGATTGATCCGACTTGTAATAATTCCCATAAACCCCTCAAGTTTATATGAATTTGAGAGAAGTTAAACTCAAATAAAAAACAGTTAGTCTAGGATATATGATGTTGGTGGGGATTTCAATGATACGTAGGAAACCTGCTCAAAAAACCAAAAAAATAAATGATACGTAGGAAACAATTGTCATTGTAACTATTCGAAAAATGTAAATGGTATTTATTTAGCTTTAATTTTGTATTTGTTATACATCATCATTAGGCATAAATCATAATGTTCAATTTCCAAACAAATCAAAATGGTTGCAGTGGACCTTGGGCACAAGCTAATTTCACATCTACGAACTTTTCCCATAGACACAGAGGAAAGTTCTATTGGCACTTTCTTTGTATTTTTTTTTTTGGTAAAAATGGTCATGTGGTAAATTTCTAAATTATTTAATATTATGTGGTAATAGAAGATGAAGTGTCAAAGATTTTTTAGAACTCACTACCGAAGTCAAATGGCGTTTGTACAAATTAAATTACTTTATGTTATTTATTTAATTAATTAACTAAGTTGTTTGGTTAATTAACAAATTAAATAATTATTCAATGATAATGGAGCTTCAACCGTTCTTAAAAGTTAGGAGGTTGTTGAGGTTTATCTCCTAAAATGGTTACCTTATTCCCTAATTTGTTGCTAAATGATTGCTATGGATGAAAATTATATGAATTTGGGATAGTTGTTGTGCTGGGGACACAACGGACCCTGAAATGGGCCCATTTGGCTACACAACAGTGGCTATTGTGCCTGCAACATAGCAGCCACCTCAAATCTAAATTACATGGGATTTGAAGATTTAACAACATCAACAAGAAGGCTATAACATAGGAACTGAATTCCCTAAATCATGCAAGATTGGGTTGGAGGTTTTGTATGGATAAGCATACATGGCAAAGGAAAAGGTTTTAAGGATCAATCCATACTACAACAAAGTAGGCTTTTTCCCAAATCATGTAAAATAAATTCAAATTTGATTATCGAGGGATACGTGGAAACCTATAGAAGCTCATTGGATCTAGTCAAAGCTACAAAGATCGGCACTATTTATGAATGGTCAAAATCGTTCCTACTCATGGGGGTCAAGCTAAGGATGGCACATGTCATCAGGAGAGGTTACCACATTCCTGGCAGTTGAGCAGAATGGGGAGTTTCCCCAATACTATATAAAGGGCTTCAAGTGCAACATTTGAAGAAGTTTAGTACCAATCAATTCGACCAAGAGTCTTTCATTTATTTTAGCTTTATAGTTGTAACTCAACTTAGCTTTGCTTCTTAGCTCAATATAGATCAATTAGATTAGTCAATTGTATTTCATTTCAGATTAATGAAAGTTCAATTTTAGTTTATCCTATCTTTAGCACCTTAGTAAAAGTTGTCTTCGTTGGGGTAAGATCCGAACCAGTAGTGATTCTTTTAAGCCACACAATCATTTCTTCGTGTTAGAAGTCATAAATGGTCAAACATTTCTACACCTTGAACTAAGTTCACAAGTTCTGACAGGCCCGTAATCAAACATATAAACGTAGCCTACGTGTTTTCGCACACAGGAGTTTCTAAATAGTAAACAAAAGTTTTTGGGAGATAGAGGGGGGATTGAGATTGAGATGGAGATGAAATTCACTAATGTTTATGTTTGTTTTGGGAGATGAAAATGGGATTCATAATGCTCTCCGAATTAGGATGGGCCTTGGGGAGGGGATTAGGATGGAAGTTTGGCCCCGTTTGTTTTGGGTGAAAGAGAGAGTGTTGGGATTGCTAATACCAAGGTATTAGTAATAGCCTTGTTTGTTTTGGGAGAAGGCCTTGGGACTATTAGTCCCTTGGTATTACTAATACCCTTGAAGAGGGGATTGGTAAGGAGGAGGTAGAGATGGTATTAGAAAAATAGTGAGGAGATTAGAAATTTTTTTATTTTTTTTATTTTTTATATATTGGAAATTTTTTTTTAAATATAATTTTTAATTTTTTATATTTTTTTATTTGTTTTATTATTTTATATAAAAATAATTTAACAATTCCTCACTACTAATCCCCTCACTATCAATCCCCTCACTATTAATCCCCTCGGAAAATGATCGAGAGCTCGAAAAAGACGGCTCGAATTGGCTCGAAAACCCCAAAACGACGTTGTTTTGGGGTTTTCGTTTTTTTTTTTTTTTCCTTCCATTTCTGCCATTTTCGTTGCAGAGGCGAGGGAGAAGAGGGAGAGGGAGAGGGAGACAAAGAGAAGAGAGGGAAGAGGTCGTCGCGCAGCTCGCCTCCGGCCGTCCGCCGGCCCGTCGCAGCTCGCAGCTCCGCCGTCGCAGCTCTGCCCCGATCGCAGCTCGCAGCTCCGCCCCTCGTCGGCTCTGCCCTGATCGCGTCGCCTCCGCCGCCTCCTCCTCCTCCTCCTCCCCTCCCCCTCCATTTTTTAGGCCCCCTCCAGTCCCCTCCTCCCTCCTCCTCTCGTCTCCTCTCCTCTCCCCCTCCATTTCTGCGTCTGAAAACAAAAAAAAAAAATTCGAGCCGTTCGAGCTACGTAGCTTTCGAGCTACGTAGCATGGTCGTAATCCCCTCACTATCAATCCCCTCCATTCTATCTCCCAAACAAACGGAGCCTTTGGGACTTGGTATTAGAAAATAGTCCGTCGGACTATTTTTTTTTTAATTTTTTACATGTTGGGTATTTTTTTTTGAATATTAATGTTTAATTTTTTTTTTGTATTTTTTGTTAAGTAAAAATCGTAATTTTATTTGTTTTATTTATTTTATTTTATTTTTTAATTTTTTTACATGTTGGGTATTTTTTTTTAACATTAATGTTTAATGTTTTTGTATTTTTGTATTTGTTTTATTACTTTATGTTTATTTTATATAAAAATAATTTAACAATCTCTACACCAACAACTATCATCAAAACAAACACAATTTTAGTTAATTCCCTCACTAACAATCTCCTCACTATTAATCTCGTCACTACGAATCCTCTCCATTTTACTTTTGAAGACAAATGGGCCCAAACACCCTTACACAAAAAAAAAAAAAAAAAAAAAAATATTCGAAGGATATTAAGGCCAAGTTTGGCATATTATAAAAAAGTCAAAAAGTCAAAAAGTTAACACTATTCATCAAAAGTCAACAATTACGGCTGCACAACTCCCAATCCTAATTTTTCCCTACAAATCAATTTTTATAATTTTTTTATTACACATTTTTCCATAAAAAGTCAAAAAATTAACCCAAATATCTATATTTTCTTCATCAATTTTTTAGTCCAAAAAGACAAAAAGTGCACTTATTTAGAACACCCCAAACAATCCCTAATATAACTATGTATAATAAAGATAAAGAAAAAAGTATATTTGGAATAAAATGGAATGAAAATAGCTGTTCCCTTCTATTAAATGACAAATTTTAATAAAAAAATATTTATAATTTTTAAAATCACATAATAATTTATATTTTAAATAAATTTATTTATAATTGATTTTTTATTTTTTAATATGTAGCAACAAAACTCCTTGATGTAGTTTCTTTGAAATTTCAAGGAGAGTGCAAAACAGTGGTGCGCTAAAGTCCATTTTGTTATAATAAAAAAAAAAAGAAAAGAAAAAAAAAAGAGTCCATTTTAGTATATTGTGTAAGGTAGACCATTACCGTTTCGTGAATTTAACTCCCATTTCTCTGTCGGTGACTCCACGCTTTCTTTGTCATGAAGACACGTACGGTACCCTTAAAAGCCAAAAACATATTAGATAATGATAAACGGCTCTGATCTAATCCCAAATTTTAAAAGTCAATAATGATCTACTTCATTGGAATACATCTTCAATTCAACACGGTTGCTGATGCTTTCATTGGGCCCATCAATCAAACTGACCATACTAGACATGACGCTTAATGCTACTGCAACGCACTACATCATTATCTCACGGGTAAATTATACTTTTACCTCTTATATTTAACCACTTTACAATTTATTTATTTTTTCGTTTTTATCTTTTATATTTTAACTTTTTTATTTATTTTTAAAATTAGATAGAAAATGCTATATTACCTATTACATAACATAAATAATATATTATTATATTAAGATTTAAAATTATATTAGAAATGTAAGTTATACATAACAGCAATACTACGTACACATAAATTGTTCTATTGGACGACCGATTGATCGATCGGAAGATATTATGACAGCCACGATCAATAAGCTCTAGTTAGTCGACTAGCCGAACGACCGAATGCATAGCTTTTATGTTAGAATATGTATTTAGTCATCTATGCACTTAAACTTTTTGTATACATAATAAAGTATTCTTATACTATATAACTGTTAATATATTATTTTTTATCTAATTTTTAATAGAAATAATTTTAAAAATAAATTAAAAAACTTGAATAGGCGAAATTGAGAAAAATAAAGGATAAATTACACTTTTATTCTCTGAAGTTTAGGTTTAATACATATCACTCCTGATGTTTGGAAAATTACACTAATCCCCTATCATTATAATTATTTAGATGGAATGAAGACATTGAACTCATGCACTCTCCCTTTTTTTGTTTTGCTTTACTTTATCTTTTTTTTTTCTTTCTTTTATTTTTTTTTAATGTAATTTTTTTTATTTTTTTACTAAGAGTTGTTACCTTTTATTTAAGCACGAATTTGTGAAATGAGACTATTAATCACAAAAATAAAAATATATTTCTAAAATTTCAAGAGTGGATAATAATTGGACCAAACCTCAAGGTGTCAATGTGATTTAACCAAAAATAAAATTTTTTGAGAATGTGGAAAATATTTATCCATCATCTCACCCCCCTAACACCCGAGTCCAGAAGAGACCCATCGCCCGAATTTGATCACCCCCCACCTCGCTCTCTCTCGCTCTCTACATTTCAAAACCAGAGAATTGGATCTATCTATTGCCATGATCAACTAGATCTCATATATATATACACACACAGTTATAGATTCATATATAAGGATAGATTCATATATAGGTGAAAATGGACTCGGTCTCGATCCGGGTGCCTTACAAGAATCTGAGACAGGAAGTGGAATTGGTGGGTTTGGAGGAAGCTCAACCTCATCATCATCAGATCGAGGTTGATGAGAAATCAAGGTTTTCAAATGGAATCGTCTCCGATCTGCCTTCCAGTTCTTCTCCCTCTAATCCCCCACCGAAGCATGCCGCTTTGGCGACCTTGATTCTCAGTTGCACCGTCGCCGCCGGTGTTCAATTCGGTTGGGCTTTGCAACTCTCTCTTCTCACTCCTTACATTCAGGTCTCTCTCTATCATGTGTAAAAATCTGGATTTTGTGTTTAATTGTCAGATTTATTGAATGTTAATTTTGGGTTTTAGGAATATATAGAGAAAAAGCATGAACATTTGGACTGAATCAGTGAAATTTTGAAGTTGTACATTTGCAAATTCTGATGCTATGCTTAACTCTGTTTTGTTGGAAAGATTGAAAGTTTGAATCTTAACATGCTTACAAAGATGCTGCATTAAATTCTAAATCATAGAACAAACCCTAAACATAAGTGCAAAACAGAATTTTCCATTAAACTAAGATGAAACCCAAGAAGATTAAGGATGAAAAGAAGAGAGAAATTACTAATTTTCCACCTTTATTGTTTTCCCATTTTCTTAGTGGCCAAATGAATGCTAATTGTAGTGACCAATTTTTTGTAGACTCCTAAATTAAAATAAGCTATAAGCACCTCATTTAAGTTGTACCAAACAGCGTTGGAGATACAATAGGAAGGGAATGGTTGTTAGTTTAACTTGACTTGGATAAATAGGAGTTTTTCGACAATGAGTAAATGTATGATTGAAGTGAAACACATTCGATATATGCGTTTTGCTTGATTAAATTAAACATCTGGTGAAAAGTACTGTTTATATGGCAAGGTCTGCCTTACTTTAGTGCTTTTGTTTGTTTATATAAAAAATTGTTACTAATTTGGAGAGAGAACAAAATTGTTACTTGCAATTGTGACACACATATATTTGGCTTTTAAAGGCTTCAAGGACGTTTAAAGGTAATGTAATATTTTTCATATACTATTGCACTTGCTTTTATCTGTTATGTAGATGCATAAATATATGAATTGATCTTATATAAGCACTTGCATATAAACATACATACGTACATGTTCATGTGAATAAATTTTTGTAATTTTCAACATTGTGGTATATAATACTCCTTGTGGATTGTGTATATTCTTGTTGGGTTAACTATGCTCTTCTTTGACTCATTGATGCAGACGCTTGGAATACAACATGCTTTTTCTTCATTTATCTGGCTTTGTGGCCCTATTACAGGCCTTGTGGTAGGTGACGACTGCAACTTTATTTTCAATGGGTTGGATACTCTACTGAATCATATCATTTTTGTGTGGAAATTTTGCTAGTGATGCCATTGCATGAGATTTGATATGTTTGTAGTATTTAGATATATTTGTTATTTTAATTGGTAGACTAAATCACAGTTTAGGAGCAAATCTGACTTCTGGGTTGGATGCACATACCTCTAGGCCCTAATTATACCTCTAGGCCCTGATTCAATATGACACAGATATAGTGAAACAAAGATGGACACAAACATGGCGTGGTCATGTAAGAATATTGAAATGGTATGTGTTTATATGTGTGCATGCATAATTTTTTTATTCAATGACCTCTTCCTTTGCTTATTGGTGTACTGCATTTCTATTATAGAAATTAGGACATGTTCACAAAATCATTGAAATTGTGGATTTATGAAGAAGAAAAGAAGAAGAAGAAGATCATTGAAGATTCTAAAGAATTTAAGATTTTGTTTGTATGATTAATAGGGTGATAAGGGAAGGTCTAGTTAATGGGTTTGAAGTACGGGTTGAGGTGGACGTTGGATACGTTTGTCTCATCTATTGTTTGCTTATGATATTGTTCTCTTTTGCAAATCTAAGGAGGAAGATTGAGGTTGTTAGGTGCGTTATTCTATGCTTCAAGGTTGTTTCTAGACTTTATGTTAATTTAATAAAGATTGCTCTCATTAGGGTAGGGGAAGTGGATGACATGGGATCTTGGATTTCTATTTTGATTCATTGCCTACTTCAGACTTGGATTTTTTGTTTGGTTCTTCATTTAAAGCCTAGTCAATTTTGAGATAGGTGGTGGAGAGATTTGACAAGAAGCTAGCTACTCAAAATAAAAGTTCCTTTCCATAGGTTGTTTCTGATGTCTCTGTTTATTGTTCTATGCTCTATGGTGGAACTTTGAAAGGTATAGAGGTTCCAAAGAGGCTTTTTGTGGGGATTTTTTTTTTTTTTTTTTCTTTTTTTTTGGGGGGGGGGGGGGGGGGGGGATTTCAAGTACCACTTGGCTAATTGGGAGAGTGTGTGTTCGCTAGTCAATAGGGGACGTTTGGGGATTTGTAAGACGGATAAGTTCCTCTATACTTTATTGGGAAATGATTATGGAGGTTAAATGTGGAAGAGAGAGGCTATGGAGAGGAGATATGGGCGCACTTGGGGAAATTAGGTCATAGGCAGGGTTTATGGTCTCACATGGTTTGGGGTTATGAAAAGGAATCATGAGTGTTTGGGGTGAATTCTTCAAAATAATATTGTTTAGGGTGAGTAACGGGGGAAGGGTGAGGTTCTGGTTGGACTCATGGCGTGGCCACAAAACTTTGAAGGACATGTTCCTTGATTTGTTTACTTTGAAGGTCATGTTCCTTGATAGGACCGCCTCAGTGTAGGATTAATTGGTGGTTTCCAATAGAGGAGTGAAATGGAATCCACAATTTACAAGGGAGTTGGAAAAATTAGAGATTTAGGCCTCGTTTGGGAGCAAGCTATTTTAGTAACTTTTTGGCTAAAATATAATGTAAAAAAAAACTAGTATGTTTGGGATTACTTTTTGGTTTTTTACGAAAATATGTACAAAAAATAGAGAGAAAAGGGAATCTTTGACTTTTTGGTATAGATTATTGATTTTTTGATTTTTTTTAGTGACTGTTTGGTTTTTTGGCTAAAATCACCACTTGCCAAATGAGGCCTTAGGGTCCATTTGGGAAGCGACTTTTTTAGTTGTTTTTTGACTTTTTGACTAAAATATGGAATGAAAAAAAATCAATATGTTTGGGAAGGAAATTTTGGCTTTTTATGGAAAAACATGCAAAAAATAGTGTGAATGGAAAGGAATCTTTGACTTTGTGGAGTGAATGGTAAGGAATCATTGACTTTTTAGTACGAATTAATTTTTTTTTGGCTTTTTTGGTTCCTTTTTGGCTAAAATAGCTACTTGCCAAACAGGGCCTTAGTCCATGGAGACTCTCTTTGGTTGCATCTTTGAGTCGAGGGTTTAAGGGACCAACTAGGATGCTGTAGTGTGGAAGATATCGAAGCATGGGATGTTCTGTCTTGTCTTTCTATCAGGATTTGTGTGGTAGAGGAACAGTCTTTCCTCCTTGGTGAGCTATTTGGAGATGTAAGGTCTTAATCTTGACAACGCATCATGAGTCTATCTTGATTTGTGAACTATCGATAACTTAAACAAAACCATTGTAGGATCAGTTTCCATTTCTGTAAGCTGAAACCCCACCATTAGCTTTTGGAACCACATCAAACCAGATTATTTGATGTTTAGTTTGGTTTGATTTGGAGGAGTTTTGTCTCCTCTTTCGCTTCTTTATTCTCTTCAGAAATTATGGAAAGTTTATAGGAATTTTGTTATTTTTTTTTATTTTTATTGATATAATTTCTCCCCTTATTACTACTTAATGAAAATCCTAGACTGAAATGTAATTAATTGAGTTTTATAAAAATTTGGCTAATGATACTCCCTATTTTAAATCTGTATGTGATCCAAATCATTCATTATCATGAACAGAAAGAAAGAAGCTGAACCTAAAGTTACTTTAAGTTGTTGTATTAAAGGTCAATTTTTGGTTGATCTGGCTTAATCCAATATCTTAACCCTAATCTAAAATAAGATCCAGTGGTGTTAGTATGTGTTGAACAAAACCAAGTAGAATGCCTTGAAAATTGAATCAAACCAAATGAAGAGTGTTTGGTTGGTTTTGGTTATTGTTTGATTGGTTTGGTTTTTTGGTTGCACTGTACCAGCTTGTACTCTACCAGAACTTATATGATAAAGACTAGTCATTTAGTCCTTTTGCACCTGCCTCGTTTAAAATATCAATACAGATAAGAATATTAAACTCCATGCAATCGATTATTACACCAGGAATGATTTTCTTTGGTAAATAGTAATCAATTTTTTAGCTGCAGACATAGATCTGAAAGTGGTAAAATTGGTGTCAGCACCTGTACAGCAGACCTTGCAGGTTAGCAACATTAGATCTGTACAACTATCAAGAATAACTTCTCTTCTCATACAATTTTTTTTATAGTCAAACCATATACTGACTGTAAAAAATTTTAAATTAGTGAAGTAATGAGTGGTAATGATTCATTTTGAAGGTTTGCCATGTTTCAAGATACTACAGTTTACCTGAGAGATATTAAAAATTTGAAACAAAGTTGTAAATGACCCGAACTGTTCATGAACAACTCAAACTTGATTTGATGTTGGTCCCATTTAATTATTACATGAACCACTTCAGGCTGATGTTTACCTTGTTGGGTTCAGGGATGTGAACTTGCAATGGTTTTGTAATTCCCTTAAAGTTACATACATACCTATTTATTATCCTCATGTTTAAATTTGACCATTGCAATTGTTGTAAACATAATATGATATAAAAGGTAAAAAAGTTGCCCACAAGTCACATGATTGGCTGACAACTTACAAGATATGTTACATCATGAATTTTTCTTTTGTCCTTTGCTTTTTCAGTCTTCCATCAGTTAGAATAAAACATATGTTACTCAAAACCAATTAACAGGACTAAACTGAGCTTACTCAAGCTTGGGCCATGAGCTTGTGGAATGGTCACCAGCAAGTTTGAGCAGGTGGAACTGGGGCTGTGCTTTTGACAAACATGAGCTGAACTTGATCACATCCTTAGGATGTAGAGCTGAATCCAACACCTTAAAGCTCTGCTGGGCTCAGCTCGTTGGCAGCTCTATTAATGGCAATCATGGCATTGGAAAATGCTGGATGTTAGTATTTTAGCTGTTGGAGGTATTGAGCCTCTCAATTACTATAACTAGATCTAGATAAAGATGGAATTGTTTAATTTTTTTGATTAGTTGGATTAACCTTTTGCATTTATTTTCATTTTCGTTGTTTTTTCCTTCTGTTTTTGTTACTAAAATCAAGCAACACAACATCTCTACAACATATCCAACTTGTGGTAACACATGGTTACCATGTGGTGAAGTGATAAAATTTATTCTGAATTTTTTGGACACGGCAAGGCATCTTTGATATATGTGTTTAGATATATCAGAAGTGTGTTATGTGTAGTGTGGTGGTTGATAAAGACATTAGAAGTGAGTTCTCTTGGTAGTAACCATGCTACTAAGCTTGTTTGGTCATAAAGCAATGGCTATGGATTTTTTATTTTTATTCGTGTAGAACATTTTTTTTTTTTTTTTAAAGTAGAGTTGGTTTGTTCATACATTTTCGTTGCCTATTCTTCATTTATGCCATAACCTTGTTTGACAAGAAATCACCTTTTATTATGAATTGTATGGTGTTCACAACTTTTGGGCTCCTTGATTGAGAGGCAGTAATGGAAAATGAGCTTTTCTCTATTTGTGTTTGGATTCCTTTGCTTCATTTGTTTAAATTGTGATGAGGTGGCAAAAGTTTTGGACATTGCCGTTCACGGATCATGGTTGCATTTTTTCTTGAGGTGCTGAGTGGTGGTTGGGTTCAGATATCTGTTTTGACCTCTTTAAAGATGGATATCTTAACATGAATAGCAGTCTTGGACAAAATATTAACAGTGAATCATTCAATTAGTTGCAAGGAACTTTACTCAATGGATATTGCATGTACGTTGAGGATGCAAAGACTTTGCTCCCATTCTATTCATTTGCAACTTCTTGTTGAGGCAGAGGTCTATGGTGATTTGTATGGACCGTGGGCCTTCTGGAAATCATGATTGGCACAAAGATGGTGCATGACCACCAGAGGTGGAGAGGAAGAGTTGAGACAACCTTAGTAGAGTGGCCTCTTAGCGAAGGTGTAGGAGAGTCAGCTCTCCTTCAGATTTGTGTTTGTAAATTGTATGGAGTTGGAGACCTCCTTTTATAGGACAGTTGGGCTGTGTAGGTCAACTCATTCTTGCAGGTTGTGCCAAGAACTAGTAATGTGTAGTACACCTTACGAGGTATCACATGCCTTGGTCAAAGCGGCTCCTCTCTCTTTTATGAAACTAGTCAATGTAGAGCCACCCTAATGGTGTGAGTTGGGTAACTTTGACGTCAACTCTAATTCCCAATCTATTTATAATATATATATATATATAGATTAAGGCTTGATTTGGTTTGGTTTGGTTATATATATATATTAAATTATAAGCATTACATAGACTTTAGAGGCTTCTTATTCCAACTGGAATTAAAAAAGAAAACTACTAAAAATATGTGGATTTTTAAAACCAATATAAGATCAAATAAGAAACATAAATAGAAACTAATTAAATAACTTAACCTACAAGACAACCCATGGGCGACTCCTGCAACCCATGTCAGAAAATTTGAAAATTACCAAAATATCCTTGACCTAAAAATCGTAGAAAGCATAAATATAATCATGAAATAAGACACTAATAATACTAGAAACATGATTATGTATAGTTCCTATCGGTTTCTCTTTGAAATCATGCCAATTTCCAAATAGCACCGATTCTTTGAGTTTACTCTTTCTTAAGCTTCTTATACTGCATCACTTCTCCTCCTTCAAAACCACTATACACAAGGTATTGTTGATAGTCTGACAAAGTAGTTTTTTTAACCCCCAAATCCTAACCTATTCATTTCTAACAACTCTAGGCCCTTTTCATAGTTTTGGTCCTTTGATTTTACACTAAATACTGAAAACAGCTACTGCTTAGAACTTCCAACGATCATAAATCTGAAAACACGGCATGCCTTTTTGATAATCAATCCAAATCTCACACATTTTTTCAGAAAACCTAGAAACTTTCTTTACCGTTTAGAATCCTAACCCTAGAAGCCTTCTTAACCCTAAACCCAACACAAATCCAATGTAGGTACCTTCAGTTAAGAGTTCGTAGAGCTATCTACATTGAGTTTCATTGAAAAAACTGAACACCAAGATGTATTTTTTGACACTTTTGTTTCAAAGGAACTGTTTTCCTTTGAGCGATGCTTTTGTTTCAGAGGCACCTTTTTCATTTCAGCTATATTGTGCAAGGTAGAAATAGAGAAGCACTTCTCTGCCAAAAAGTTGGCAAAGGTTCACCATTTCTGGTTAGTGTCTGATATGCTTATGGTGGAAATGTTTGATTACAAGTTTTCTTGACATATATTGGTATGATTTCTCTGCTTGTACTTTTTGTTTACTATGATACTTTTCATGTCACATGCCTAACCCTGCCTTGGTAATTCTTTATTTTTGTTTATCTATTCCTTTTTTTTTTTCGTTGGTAGATGTGTTGGTACATTCAGTTTAGAAAGTTGTAAACTAGAAGAATGTGTATCATTCAGTTCCCCATGTGTACAAGTAGACTTTCTTAACTTTTTTTCCTTATTTGAATTGCAGGTTCAACCTTGTGTAGGTATTTGGAGTGATAAATGCACTTCCAAATATGGAAGAAGACGCCCGTTTATTCTTGTTGGATCTGTCATGATCTCAGCTGCTGTGAGCATTAAAGAGCCGTGCATTTATTTTTCCTCTAGTTGTATATTTTGCTTTATGTCAACTGAACTAAAATGTTGTAATTTTAGGTGATAATAATTGGTTTTTCAGCAGACATTGGATATATCTTAGGGGACACAAAGGAGCATTGCAGGTATTTGCTGCCTTTTTTTGATCAGTTTGTTTCATTGTTTTCTTTTTTTGGTGGAAGAATATGTTTTAATAAACTTTCCCAAATGTAGCACATACAAAGGTACTCGAACAAGGGCAGCTTTAGTCTTCATCATTGGGTTTTGGATGCTAGATCTTGCCAATAATACTGTGCAGGTAGGCTTGCTAAATTAGTTTAGTGATTGAAAGTAGTAAATGAGAACTAACCCCAAGGGTTGGCTTGGTGGCAAGGTCTTGAGGGTGTGCTCCATCCAAGATTCAAGGATTGAAACCTTTTAGGTGCTAACAATTCCTTGGGGCCATTGGACTGGGGGAAAACCCTTGAATCAATCATGGTGCACTTGCGGCAAACTCCTTGTCGAGGGCCTGTGCACCCCTGGGGATTAGTCGGGCTTTGATCTGGATACTCCTGTGCCAATCATAAAAAAAAGAAAAAAAGAAAAAGAAAATGAGAACTCTTTCCAACTATACATGTGTGTACATATCAAAAAGTAACATTTATATTCTTTGCAGGGCCCTGCACGTGCTCTTCTGGCTGATTTGTCGGGTGAGTCTCTCTCTCTCTCTCTCTCTCATGTGTTGGATGCACTTGCTCTCCATATCTTAAAACGACTGTTGATTCTGACATATAGATCTTCTAGCATCACGTTCGAAGTGCCTCATGTGGATGTCTTCATAAACTGCTAATGTCTCACTACTTATGATAGGACCGGAACAACGAAATTCTGCAAATGCTATATTTTGCTCATGGATGGCTGTTGGAAACATCCTTGGGTTCTCTGCTGGCGCTAGTGGAAATTGGAACAGGTAAAAAACTACATAAATGCAGTTTTATTTTTATTTTTTAATTTTTTACAATGATATTATACTTGCGTGCACTTGTCTGTTCATGTCCAGCTTCCTTAATGAGGGTGTTTGGTGGGGATTATATAGGCAGCTTATAGTTTATTTTAATTTGGGAGTCCGTGCTATACTGTTTGGTGCAACTTTTGCTTAGAGCTTATTACGCAGAAATAGCTTAAATAAGTTGAAAAAAGCTGATTTTCTAGAAGTTGGGGGAGGGGTGCTTTTAGCTTCTGCTTTCTAATTATCAGTTTTTAACTTAAAATAATCTCCACCGAACACCCCGTATCTACCAGAACTAGTTTTGTTTTGATCAGTCTATTCGTGACTATGTTCTTGTCATTATGCCATTTTAACTTGCACAAGATTTGCACCTGAGTTGTATAAACTATTTCTTCACTTCAATTAATGCTGAATTGGTGTTTTAATCTCCTAAGTTGCATAAACTCTGATTTCTTGATGATTGTTCATTTGACAACTCATTTCTGGGCAGGTGGTTTCCTTTCCTGAAAAGTAGAGCTTGCTGTGATGCCTGTGGAAATCTTAAGGCAGCATTTCTAGTTGCAGTGGTGAGTTATTTCTGCATATACCTTTTCTCATTAGAGGTTTCTCATGCCCATCACATTCGTAGGGGTTTTGTAATGGAATACATCTTTGATGAAGGGCAGATTATGAAACTAGGACCTGAGGCTACCTACAATAGAAAATTGTGGTGGCTTTTGGTTATGAAAAGCTTCTAGGGTTAGGGTTCTAGGAGGGAGAACAATTTAGGGTTTAGAGTGGGAAAGGATTCTAATTTGGCTTGAATTAAAAAATTCTAGGTTGCAGGAGTTTTAGATTTGGCAGAGTTTGAAGGCTTGAATAACTGCTAAATTTCGGTTTAAGCAGTTAAATTGAAGGCTAATAGGTAGGTAAAGGGGTTAAAATTGATATGGGTGTGAGTGGGTAGGGTTTTATTTTTGAAAATGGCACTTTTTGGGCCCTAAGAACAGGGGGTAAAGAACATAGTTGTGAGAGAGTAGAAGAAAAAGAAGACAACGAAATTCTGGGAATCCCGCCTAATAGTTGTGAACAATGTCCAGAGATTAATAGTTGTGAGAGTGAAGAAGAAACTCTTGGAATCCCATCTAGAAGTCCATAGGAATTACACCCAAAGATAAGGTTGTAGAAAGCATTACACATTTCTCTAAATTCTATTATTAGGACTATGTTTTCAAAATTGGGAAGCTAAATTAACTTCAAGCTGGAGTATTTTCAAAATTAATAGACTCCATATAAGACCCAAATAACAATGTGTGACCCATAAAATGATTCACAGGTGACCTCTACAACCTGTTGTCTTAGGGAATCGATTCTTTTTAATCAGAATCGGTGAGACAAAAAATAGCAAACAAGAAAGATACAATGAATCGAAGAAATCACACACAAATAAGAACACAAGAATTTATGTAGTTCATCCCAGAATAGGGTTACGTTCACGGCTACTATGGATTTCACTATGATCAGAAAACAATTACAACAATTACAACTCTCTACCAATACAAGAGGCGCCCCTCATTAATTTATAAGCATAGAAATTAGGGCAACGTGGAAACAACAGGAAATTACCAAAGTATCCAAAAAAATTTGGGTCACTTGGTTCACCCTAGAGCAGAAGGATTTACGTGGTTCACCCCCTAGACCCCCTAACCCTTGGGGGAGCCCCCCCAATTGGACCCAGGGCTCAATGTTCAGTTCTTATTAGGGTCCACAATACCTAACAATTGAGCAATCTACAAAAATTACTTCTAGAAGGTAATAACAAAGTATTGAATTTTTCCAACAACATTCTAACCTAATAATACCCAAAAATAGGACTCAAATTGACCATCAACATAATTACATAAAGCCAAAAGGAGCTCCATGTGAAAATTTTCATATTTTCCTTTTTTCTCTCCATGCCATGTAATGTTCATATGTCATTTAAGAGATATATATATATATTATTTATTTTATTTTATATATTATGTATTTTCCCTTCTGTTTTTTTAACCCTTCACTAATGGCTTAATGTGGTATTATTATTTACTAATGTCCTCAACATTTTAGTTGTAGTAGTGAATACATCTCCATTGGGCCTTGACAGCTTTTTTAGGTCTTCAAACTAGGCATTTCACAGCCAAAATAAGTTAGGTCTTGGCATGCAAACCCAAGCCTGATTTTAATTATTTTATAGATGTATATATGCCATTTACATGTGTCTTTCTTCCAGAAGTTAGATGAATCATACTTCAAAACTCCTTGATTTTTTTTTCCCGTCTTTGGATTGTAAGAAGAAATAACAAAGTACATGGGTTCCAACCCTAATCATTACCTCTCTTTGTAGCCTTCAACAATTGCACTAGTTGTCCTGCATTGCAGCACCACCACAACCCTGCCTCCACTGCCTTATTGCCTCCATCTCTCTTCTGCCTCTTATCCTTGGGAACTCCATCTCTCTCTCTCTTGTCTTCAATCTAGTCAGTGTCATTCCCTTTTGTAATGAATGTATGTATATATACAATATACAATCAAGGAGAGAGAGAGAGAGAGAGATGCTTTATATGGTTGCTGGCTATGGACAACAACACTTTATGACTCGTCGATTTTATAGAGATGTAGGAGAAAATTGTTGTGTATTTATAGTTTGTAGTTATGTTCCTACGAGATACGCAATGTTTCTCATTATGTATAAAAATAAGTAAATGGGCAAGAATGCATATATATAAATCTCTAATTCTATGTTTATTTTTGTTTTGATACCTTATGTTTTTTTATGCTATCTAGGGACTACATTTTGACGACACTTGAGTGGAGTTTTACAACTTCTCTCTCTCCCCTAATTTGGTTTGTGGGCAGGAAAATGCTTTAGGGTTCGTGAAATTCATGAAGCAGATGAAATATTTTTGCAAAGCATATCTGTTCTAGTCAGCAGAATTCAATCTCCGCATACTCTTTGTTCTGCCTGCTTTTTAGCTTTACTTTATTGGGAAGGATATCCCAGGAGATCCTTACGTAATTGAACCAATCAAACTGTCGAGTGCCTCTAGCTTTCTATGCAACTCATAACTTTAAAAAATTGGAAAAAACTTATTCATTTGTCGGGAAGCCCATAAAAATTGACAAAACCAATCAACCCATTCATTTGTGGGCAACTAGAGCCTAAGCAGAGCTCCACTTATTGAGGTTACGCTGGCTCGAGTTGAGTGGTTGGGCTCAGGCAGGCCTGGGCTGGCCATAGTGTAACTTAGGCTCGGCCTAGACAAGGCTGCCAGCCTGCTCAAACCTACTCCTTTTGGCATTATATTATTATTAAGTATTGTTATTATTTCTTATATGTTTGTAACCTTGTCTGGTAGGAACTTTATGAACATTGACAATTACAAACCCTTGTGTTTGATAGTTGCTTTGATTATTTAATGATTTTTTATTCATGTTAAGAATTGTACATTTTTGTCTTTATGTGAATAGATGTGTAGATCTCAAACTTGTTCATTTTTTTAATATTATTATACCATATATACTGATATACATTTATATTGGTTTTAGTTTTTAGTGTTTATTTTAAACACTTGTTTGTTTTGATTTTTTCTTTCTTTCTTAGCTTTCTTCATGTTTTTGAAGGTGCTGCCTTCAAAACTCATTATTATATAGTTTTTTTTTTGTTTACAGAAAATATTAAATATGTTATGTTTATATTTGATAAAACAAAAACAAAAACATGTTTGGTACATGTGATTTAAAAACATGTTTTGAAAACAAGTGAGAGAGGTCGTCTACAGGAGGTGGTGGCCCAAGGCTGTTGTTGATAGTAGGAGATGGAGGTCGGATGTGGTTGAGCAGTGGTGGTGGCCGGAGGAGGTGGGAGGAGGAAGGAATGAATATATATACATATATTTTTTCGTCTAAATAAGTAAAACCAATTTTTTGTAGTTAATTTTTGTAAATTGTTTACAAGTTTTCAAACAATTTTTTATTTTCCATTTTCAAAATTTTTATATGTATAAATGAAAAAACTATAAACATAAACGTTACCAAACATGTGTGAAATATTTATGTAATGTTTTTGAATAACACACCAAAATGAAGTATTGGTCCTTGCGTAATTCTTCATTTCAGATCCATCCATTCCAAATATTGCCTTGGGCATTTACTTCAATTTAGTTCATTTTTGTGTCTATTTACTTAACTGAATTATTCCATTCTCTGTTGTCAAATTTTGTTGCTGCTGATATTTTGCTCATATATGTTTTGTTTAGATTATTTTTGAATTCCAAGAATATTGTATGGTTTGCGTGCAGGTTTTCCTTACTTTATGTACACTTGTGACCCTCTATTTTGCAAAGGAGGTTCCATTAACACCAATACATCCTCACCGTTTATCAGATTCTGCTCCTCTCTTGGATGGTTCTCAACAGATGGTCTCTGACCTTTCAAAATCTCAGCCTGATACATATGTAGTTAACAATGCTTTGGGAAACAAGCCGGAGAGTAGTTATGAAATGGATAGAAATTTAAAGAAGCCAGACTCAAACAATGAGAAAGACCAAAGTGAAAGTTTCAGTGATAGCCCCGGAGCAGTCTTGGTCAATTTGTTAACCAGCTTAAGGCATTTACCACCAGCCATGCATTCAGTACTTATTGTCATGGCTCTTACCTGGGTAATTGATGCATCAAAACTTATACACAACTTTGTGGTGTCTTGTCATGTTAGGCTTAGGGAAATTGTATTTTGATCGATTATTTTCTTTCCAATTATTATCCCTCACACACACACACATCTTCCTCATGTTCTTAACAGCCTGTCTCTTGCATGCAGTTGGCCTGGTTTCCCTTTTTCCTTTTCGATACGGATTGGATGGGGAGAGAAGTTTATCATGGGAACCCGAAAGGAGATGTCTCTGAAGTTGAAGCTTATGATCAAGGTGTCAGAGAAGGTGCATTCGGTTTGCTATTGAATTCAGTAAGAACTCAAAATTGAGCATCACAAACTTAACTTCTCCATTTATGAAGGCAATTAAAATGATAATAAGTAATTGTTTATTTCAGAGTTGTGTTCATCTTACTGGCAATGTCTTTTTATTTTTATTTTTTATTTTTTTTGGTTTCCCCCTTATTTTTGTCTTTTTCTTTCCGTGGTTACCCCTCTTCATTAAACCACTATATTGTATTGGATAGGTTGTTCTTGGCATTAGCTCTTTCTTGATTGAGCCAATGTGTCAGTGGATGGGTGCAAGACTTGTTTGGGCAATTAGCAATTTTATAGTGTTTGCTTGCATGGCTTGCACTGCTATAATCAGTTTGGTTTCAGTGAGAGAGTATTCCAACGGGATTCAGCATGTAATTGGAGGAAATGAAGCAATTAAGATTGCCTCCTTGGTGGTTTTTGCTCTTCTTGGCTTTCCTCTTGCTGTAAGTATATCAATATTTTTTGCTGCAAGGCAGTGCTCCATTAATGACTTACACATTCCATGTCATATATATTTATAAATTGTTCATGCATTCACAAACTTGTGCAAAGAGTGCTCCACCATGTTCGTTTTCTTCCAGTTCTGTTGTTATAATCTGTTGTTTTACATGAATTTACTGTCCATATTGCAGATCACTTACAGTGTTCCCTTCTCTGTTACCGCGGAGTTGACTGCTGATTCAGGAGGTGGTCAAGGTTTGTGTAAAATATATATTGCTTTTCTATCTTTTTTTGTCTTTTTTCTGTTTCACTGAACTGTGAACTGAGGAGTTTGTGCATCTACGCAGGCTTGGCTATAGGGGTCCTAAATCTTGCAATTGTCATACCTCAGGTAGTTCATTGTTCTTGGTCAATTTCTGTTTTCATTTGAATTTTTGATGTATTCATGAGCATAGCCACAGCTTAGTCAGTGGTGTCAAGCGACACCACTGAATGGTAAATTTTTTGGACTTCTACATAGTGACCCTGGTGAATTTAGGAAACATAAAAATAAATTTGTGAATTCACAAATTGAACCCAATAGGATGGGGAAAAAACACATAAAATTACATATATTGAAAAAGATGTGTTTGATGGCATAAGTAATGAGGTGATGCATCAATTTAAGAAAAAGAAAACTCGGCGTGGACAAAAGTAAAAGGTGTAGATGTTTGCTACATTGTTGTTAAAGCAATAGTATTAATGTCTTTGCTTTTGTTTTTACACGAAATTTGACACAAGTTTAATGTTGATGTGATTTTGAATATATAAAATTACAATGTATGATATGAATGTTGATTTTGATAAGTTGTGTATAACTAAAAATATTATGTCATGACATCAATAATGACTTGTTTAATGACCCTTTTGAATGAAATTCATAGCTACGCCATTGAATGCATTCATACTCGCCTTGTATTGTTATACTTTTTGTATTATAGATTTTTCTTTACCCCTTGGGGCATACATATTTGGTGGATGAGACTTCTTGTACATTTTCCCCTAATGTGCTTCATTGTTTTACCCAGATGGTTATATCCCTCGGTGCGGGTCCATGGGATGCTCTATTTGGTGGAGGAAATATACCTGCATTTGTTTTGGCTTCCTTGAGTGCCTTTGCAGCCGGGGTTATTGCAACTCTTAAGCTGCCAGACCTTTCGAGCAATTTCAAATCATCTGGTTTCCATTTTGGCTGACTTGCTTTCTCCGTGAGATGACCAACTTGTATATGATCCTCTACCATGAGAACAAATCCAGGCGATTTACTTTCCAGAGAAATGGCTGCTACGAGTACGTAACATAATATATTTCTCGTCTGATAGATTTACTTTTCCATATTCAAATTCATTCGTTTTTTTCCCCATTTTGGGGAACTGTAACGTATGTGTAGAGTGTAAAATTGTCGTTTTATATAGAAAGGCATATAATGAGATGACAGTTTGAGGTCTTGCTTTCTCATTCTTTTTGAACAATCAAGTCATCATGTATTTGGCCTTCTGAGATGATCAGATATTGTTTTATTTTATTTTGTTTCCTTAACATGTTTCAACGATTAAAAAATTGTAGAGCAAATTACGCAGATAGTTCTTGTATTTTGGTCTCTATGTCATTTTAGTTCATATAATTTTAATTAGCTCGATTTTGACTATAAATTTGTGATTTTGTTTCAATTTAATCTAATTGCTTACAATTGTTAGTATTTTTTAATGAAAAATATGCACTTAAGTGACATGTCATGTTTTGAAAGGCACAATTATAAGTTTGTTCAAATCAGTAAGTTAACTTTAACAAATTTAATGATAATTTTTCATCAAAAACACTAAAAACATTATCAATTGGACTCAATTGACACAAAATTTAAAATTAAGGGTCAAAATTGAATTAATTGAAAGTATAGGAATTAAAATGATACAAGAGGTAAAATGTAGGAACTATCAATCTAATTTGTCTAAAATTGTACTTGAGCTGACTTTGGCATTCGTATAATGATAATAATGGACATATATGCTATATCTGCATATGTATTATCAGTATTGAAATAAGATGAGCTGTTGTTGTCCAGGTGGTTTAGGAGTCTACTTTGGAGTGTTTAGTTTGGTAAATAGAACAAACCGAGTTTAGTAACTCAAATGTCATTTGATAATTCTGTAACGGTATGTTATTCCATATTGGGTCTTAGTAAGCCTTTCATTTTATAACAAAACACTATCATCGATCATGTTATTCCACATTGTTATAAAATGATATTTCTGAATCAAAATTCTCTTTTTTATTCCATATTTTTACTTGCATGATATGGGTGAGTACTAACATTTTGCCCGGCTCTCGTTTTTATTTTTATTTTTTCATTTTAGTTTTTTTTATTTAAACTTTTCCTCTCTTATTCTTCCATTTTGTGCAGGAGAGGAATTGGGAGGTGTCATCTGTTCTCTCTGATGGAAACCTCTGTTCGTCATTATCGAAGACTCTATGTTTGGTTCTCACCTTCTCAACTGTGGCAGTTTCTTTGTAGATCTGTTGAGTTTTTTTATAAGTACTTGGAACTACAACAAATATCCAACCTTAGCACGAGATCTTTTATTTTTAAATCTCTCTATTTTAGCGTCTTTAATACACTCTTAATCATTGAATTATGTCTTGAATTTTACATATTTTAAGATTTTTACACAAGTCAATGGTAAAGAATATATATATATAAAGGAATTTAATAGCATGAGATCCTTGATCATTTTTGGATGCTGTTCTTCTTTGGGGGTTTAGTAGTTAAAGTATATGTCAAAAGTAGGCCCACACTATTGACAACTAAACTCACACAAGGGGTTGGCAGCCACTGCCAAAAAATAAATAAATAAAATAAAATAGAAAAGAAATAAAGAAAAAAATAAAAGGGGAAATTTAGGGGGACATGACCATGCACACCAAAGTTGGATCTCGATATTCTAAACATTTTTTCAAACATGTTTAGGTGGTTGAATAAGCAAATTACTTTTATTTCTTTTCCTCCTTTTAAATTTTCGCTGGCTGTAGGGGTATATGAACTGGAAATCTTTTGCCACAGATTTTTCTTTTTAATTAGTCTTAATTGTTTGACCTAGTTACTTGTATTATCAAACATCATAATTAATTTTCAAGGTATTTTGAAAAATAAGGAGTCAAATTCATTTTAAAATTAGGGTAAATTACACTTTGCCCCCCATTATGTTTGGCGACTTTCTTATTTTGGCTCTTAAAATTTATTTTTTCTCACTTTGATCTTTCATTTTTCAAGTTTTTTCTCTTTTATTTTTATTTTTATTTTTTTATTTTTTTATTATACTCATAAAATTAATTTTTTGCTCAAAATTAGATAGAAAAGACACTATAAACAATCACGTGGCATAAAAATATTTTATTATATATAACTCATACCTTTGACATAAATTTAAATTTTAGTATAATAATATACTTTTATGTGACATTTATTATGATATTTTCTGTTTAATTTTGAATAGAAATTAGTTTTAGGAATAAAGTGAAAAAAACTTGAAACATGAAGGGCTAAAGTGGGAAAAAAATAAATTTTAATAGCTAAAGTGAGAAAGTGGGGTAATTTTATTTCCATACATTAATTCTACTTAATTCACACATTTAATGAAAATTTTCATTAATACAATTTTGTCCTAGAATAAAAATACCATAATACTCTCATCTTCTTCTACTCAAATCCTATTTCTAAAACGCCACAACTATTCTCTATCACCAGTGCCACCTCTCTCATCCGCCATTCCCTTTTGTCATCTCTTTTCTTATCCGCTACAATCATTTTCTGTCACGAACCATACACTCTCACAAATCTCTCACTACGAATCACTTAATGTTGACGGTGGAGGTCTAGGATGGAGGGGGATAAGCTAGAATTGGCGATGGGGGTGACGGTGGAAGGTTGAAAGTGACGGCAACAACAGTAAAAGTAAAAGATGAGTGGATGAATGAAAAAAAAAAAGAAAAAGAGGATTCTATTTGATATAGTTTTAGAATATGTTTTTTAAAATAAATAAATCAAAAACTTGTGTTTGGTTTAATTCTCAAACCGTGATTCCACACTAATAATTAACCCTCTATTTGATTACAATTTTCAAATCATGATTCCAAATCAATTTCAAAACACATTTTGAACATATTTGGTAAACCAGAGTTTTTGAATTTTTGGTCTACCCGGTCGTTCACTCGGACATCCTTCTAGACAATTTTTGAATTTTTGGGTCTACCCAGTTGTTCCCCTGGACATCCTCCCGGATGTTCGGCCGATCGATCGGAACAATGTTTTTTTTTTATTTTTTTATAGCAATTGGCACTTGTTATCTGAAAAAAAAAATTATATTTGTTTTTGATATTTTTTAAATATAGAAAATAATTTTTTGAGACCTAAATGACAAATAATTTGGGCATTTATTTAAAATTAACAAAAGAAATTTAAAATAAAATTTAATTTGTCACAGTAATTTAAAAAAAAAAAATTCAACAAAACAATTAAAATTTTTTTTCCAACCAAATATACAATCAAAAGTAACTTTAAAGCACTAGCTGAATATTTTTGTTAACAAATAATAATAATTTTTAATATTTTCAGAATTTTTAAAAAAATTTTAAATAAAAATTATTTTTTTTCAAAAATTATTTGTTTGAATTGAATTTTAAAAAGAGTTCGGTTATGAGTTTTGAATAATATTTTTAATAGAATTTTGAGTTCTGTGTTTGGTTATGAGTTATAAGTTTTTGAATTAAGTTTTGAAAACTCTTTTCAAAACTCATAATTAAATAATTTTTCACAAACTCAACACCCATTTCAAAAATTCAACACTCAATTCAAAACTCATAACCAAACTTCTTTTTTCAAATCATAATTCTAACACTCATAAACTCAAAATACAACTCCGCACTCAAATCATAATTCTAAACACAAACCAACGCTACCTTCTTATTTTAATATGGTTTCATCTTTTTAGGAGCAAAAAAATTTTAATTTTTTTTTAAAAAAATTGGTATTTATTTTTGTCAAATTAATTTATATTTTTCTCATAAAAATTTCAAAAAATTGATTCAAAAATTGAAACCAAACATAGCCTTAGGGTTTTAAAATTGAAAATGAGGGTAATATTGAAATATAGAGACGTGTACTGAGAATTTATATTTTTATAATGTGTATATTGAAAAAGTATTCATTAAATGTGTGCACTGAAGAAAATTAGTGTAAAATAGAATTACCCGAAAAAGTGACCAAATATTAAAGAAACAAAATGTATTTTACCCTTAAAATTACACACACACATATATTATATATATATATATATATATATTTTTTTTTTGTCGTCAATCGATACACTAGTTCATTGAATTTATTAAAGTGGATTACTTGACTTCATAATCTAACAAATTGATAGTAATTTCATGCTCGGTATTGTAAGAGAAAATATTCAGTGTAACAGTAATATTATTAAACAAATTTTATTTTTCCTCTTTGTAGTTTGGTTTATTTTCACATAACTTGGATCATTTAGAAATAAAAAACATACCATTAGACTTGTTAATAGTTTGAGTGAAAAGACTAAATTATCTTTATACATAATTAACCTTAGGGAAATTTTATTTACATACCATCATTTGTCTCAGTACGCACCATTTATTCAGTTCACACTATACACAAATTGAATATATTAATTTTATCTTCGTATATACCACCAAATTTTCATTAGGGAGGTAAATTTGGCCCACCGACTCGTGGGCTACCTAAAACCCACTCGCAACTCGGCTCGACTCGTGGCCTACCTAAAACCCACTCGCAACTCGGCCCGGACCTAAGCTAAGCCGGAGACCCTGGACTTGAGCCTCGACTTGGGCAGTCTATTTCGAAACCCGGCCCGCTCGTTAGACCCGACCCATCGGCATACTCAAAGCCCTACAAGTGACTTGACCCGCCTGAGGTTTTGTGTCATTTTTGGTGAAAAAAAAATAAAATCTTGGTGGAAAGAAATAGAAATTTTTTTTAAAAAAATGGTCAAGCTCGAGCCTAGGCCCAGGCATAGTCCCGCAGCCTCGGCTGCCGACCCCACTCAAGGCCAAAATACCCCTCTAGGCCTAGGCTTGTGCCTAATTTTCTTGCCTGTGGGTCGGCCCGGCCTAACTCAAATTTGGTGGGAGTCCGCGTAGCCTGATTGTGGGCCAACCCGAGCCCGGGGACTGGGCCAAATTTGCACTCCTAATTTTCATAAAATACCATATTACCCTCATTTCCTTCAACAAACCCTAACCCTAACCCTTGTCCACCGTTCACCGCTGGCAACCACTATTCTCTCCTTCTTATTTCAATACTCCCCTAGTGCTCTCTACCCAGCCCTTCGGTCACCACCCCTCACATCCAATGCCTCATTACCATCGTAGCCCCTACTGCCATTGTCTCACTACCATCGTAGCCTCTCACCGCTGTTGCCCCACTACCTATGCAGCCCCTTACTGCTGCAATGTACAATTGCTGCAATCCATACCCATTGCGATGCTGTTGTTGCAGTGCCACAGATCTCTCTCTTCAAACATATATCTCTCTTAATCTCTCTCTATGGACTGCGTGTGATCGGTCACCGACTAGATGTGAGTTGCGATAGTGGTGGGTCGTTGGGGATTTAGAGACGCGATGGTAGTGGGTCGACGGGGATGGTAGTGGTTGTAGGGTGATAGAGGTAGGGATGGGGTTGGGAATATGGTAGCAGCAACGACTGGGCTGAGGAGGAGAGGACCGGTGGCTGGTATTAATAATGGTGGTGTCTGGTGTGGTGTTGAAGGGATTTATGGTTTGGCCTAAAAGGTAATTTCATTGAGGAGCATAATGGTAATAAAAAAAATATGAGATAGTGGTGTGAATTGAGAATAATTATGCTGTGCAAATAGAATTTCTCTTAACCTTATTGTGTAAACTATTGATGTTTTTTATCATTTTATCATTTTTATGTTTTATTTCATGCGTAATTTATTTCTTTAATATTTAAAAATAAATAATTTTTAAATGACAGAAATAATTAACATATAAATCAAACTAAAAAGAGATGAGATGAAATTTTCCATATATCATCACAAAATCTTACCAACCAATCAATAGCACAACAAGGCATAGAGAAATGAAGTGGCATTAAAATTAGGAAAAATGTTTGGGGGTCTTAATTTTTGTGGCTCAAATGGTTCAAAATTGTCAAAACGACGTCGTTTTGGTAATTTTGATGTTGTTTTGTACTCAAAACGACGTCGTTTTGGAAAATTCGAGCCATTTGAGCCATAAAAATTAGGGTCCTCTACCATTGCTGTTAAATTAGACACATATTTTATGAAAAGTCTGATTAATTGGCCCACTTGGAAATAGAATATAAAACATATACAGCTACAAATATATTAAAAATAAAAAGCATATATAACAAGAAGCAGTAGTTGACGAATCACTATCAGAGAGAGAGAGAGAGAGAGAGAGTGACGTCAAGCAAGGAAAGAAGGCACATGGGATCAGTTTTTAAGCAGAACACAGCAGAAGTTAAGAAGGAGGCATGTGGATGATGATGAGAAGATTCAGCTATTTCCTCCATCTTTTGTTTACTTATATATACTGTATATATTGTTTTTCCAATTAGTCTTATATTTATGATATAATTATATTAGTTTTCTTTTTATATAATTAAAGATAACGAAACTAATATCAATAGCGAGTAAATATTAACATAAATAAAAATAAATATATATTTTAATAGAAAATAGTTAATAATATATATATATATATATATTTCAATTATATAACTAATAAATTACAATTAAAAAAAGATCAAGCTTAATGTAAATTAAAATCTTAAAATCAACTGTATTTTTTTTTTTTTTTGGTTAGATTTTAAGAGATAAGTGTATTTTACCCATATATATATATATATATTGTGTATAATATTTTAGAATTATATGATGATAGAGAGCATAACAAGGGGCTAGGAACATGGGCCACCCTTTGAGAGCTTCTTCCAACCAATGAAGTCATGTGAAGCAGTGAGAGAGTAGTTTTGTCATTGGCCAATATAAAATCAGTAAGTTAGTGTGGGACCCAAAACCATCAATCCCCATCTCCATCCCCCCAATCCCTATCATCATCATCATCTTCAGACTTCAGCAGTATGAAGATAGATAGGTGTATTGCTTGTATGTATAATGGGTCCCATTATTCAATTTTTTAGAAGATACATCCCCATTGTGGAATAAGGCAACCAGTGATGTGGAATAAGGCAACCAGTGATTTCCCATCCATGAACAAGATACATTTGACAGCTCCTAAAGAGCCCCCCCACTTGCATGTGAATTTACATCAACCCTTCTTCAACTATGGTATACATACTGGTAATGTACTGTCATTGGACGGTATTGACTTCTGTGGATGAGGTGGGTGGTGTTTGTTCAAATTAATAATATCAAAAATTGAATGTTAAATTTTTTAAATTAAAATATATTTGATGAAAATTTAAGTATTAAAATAAAATAAATTGTTTGATACATATATATAAGAGAAGTTATTATTATGATTATATAGGAAAATCTTGAAAGTTAAGAGAAGTTAAGTCAAGTTTTGAAGATTCAAGGGATGGAGGACAAGTGGCAATGTAAGAAGGTGGAAGTTATATGAGTGGTTAGATAATAGAAGTTTTTGCCTACATTTTTTTTTTATATCAATTGCCATTGATGGCTCTATTGTAAAGAGGACCAACAAATCAATACATGACTTGATTTTCATTTTTTATCTAGTAGATCTAATCTACATAGGAGTAGTTTAAATTTAGATAAAATTAGTCTTAATGTACTTGTATTTGATTTTTCATTCAATCATTTACATCATCATCTTCTTCTTCTTCTTTCTCTCTTTTTTCTTATTTGTTTTGTCATTATTTTTACTCTAAGGAAGTTTTTGAACTTTTAAGGCATAGATTCTCAACACAATTGCTTGATCATTGTGTTGTTTGATGAGATTTTGGTTAAAGCTCTGTTGATCTAAGCCTAACAAAAATTTTAATAACAATTTTTCACACGCCCAGTGGGACATCGTCCTAACTTGAAAAAAAAAAAATGATACAAACAAAATATCAAGAAATTATGCCATCAAGTGGTAAGTTTGTATCTTGTGCACCCATGGATGCAAACTGCTAATGGAGTGGCAATGTTCCAATGGTATGAATTATTATTGGAATGCCTCATCTTCCATGTATAATGATTGTCAATATTATGACAATGATTCTACTGTCTATTGCCAATATAATGGCATGACAAATGATATGGAAAGAATAATTCGGCGTTGTGAGGATGAAATTTATTGGTGTAAGAGTGAAATATTGGTTCTACCAGAAGAAATTAATTTTGTTGATTGGCAAAAATTTCAAATAATTTCATCACCGCCATGTTATTTGATGCAAAAAGATATAAATTACTTTGATGAAAAAACTTGTCAAATTAGTTGTCAATTTTATCAAGTTGATGGAGAAATTCAACATTGGAGTAAAAAATTAGAGAATCTTAAAAAACACAAATTTTATGTGTTTCTAAGAGGCCTTTCCGTGCAAAACTTTCTTTCCACAAAAATCATGGCCAAGGAAAAATTAAATTCTAAAAATGACATGCTTGGGGGGCAATTTTTAAGCCATTAATTAAAAAAGAAGGCAACTTTTTTTTGCCAAAAGCTATTGGGCATTTTCAATCCAATTGGAGGATATGGTTTTAAGTCAAATATGACAAAGAATGTTGAACAACCATTATAAATGATGATGAACATTCAATTAGAGATTATGATTTTAAGCCAAACATGGCTAAATTTGATGAATAACTATCATAAAATGATAATGAAAATCCAATTGGAGGACATGGTTTTAAGCCAAATATGGCTAAATTTGATGAAAAAAATCACAAAATGATGATGAAAATCTAATTAGGGGGTGTGATTTGAAGTCAAACATGGCTAAAAATTATGAACAACTCACATTTGATGAATTTGAATTTTTTGACATTGTTAATTTTGTCAAAAAATTTAATTTTCTAAAGTCAATTGACATTATTATTTCTATCATCTAACAACTACAATGCCTTTGTGGTTCATATCAAAAAATAATTTTGATAAAGTGGTTTACAAAAAAAAAAAAAAAAAAACTGAATTTTATTTCTATTTTTTATATAATAGTAATAGGGGAATAGGGGAGTATTTCGATGTGGCCACAACAAACAAAAAACTATATATATATGGGCAATCGATTATATTTTTCATAGTTTCTATTATATATTTATGTTCATACAACTCTTCAAGAATTTGAATACTCATTCTTAAAGAGTTGGGGGGCATTGTTTGCACCATAAATAAAATTTCTATCAATTACAACTAGGTTTAAACTTTCTATTACTTATTATTATTCTTGTTATTATTATTATGATTATGCAAGAAAATATTGAAAGTTGAGAGAAGTTAAGTCAAGTTTTGAATATTCAAGGGATGAAGGATAAGTGGCAATGTAAGAATGTGGAAGTTATATGGGTGGTTAGATAATAGAAGCTTTTTTCTCCATTTTTTTTAGGGTATAAATTGCCATTGATGGCTCTATTGTAAAAAGGACCAACAAATCAATACATGACTTGATTTGCATTTCTTTTCTATCTTAATAGTAGATCTAATCTACATAGGAGTAGTTTAAACTTGAATAATCTTAGGAATCATGAAAAAAATATCATGAAGATTTTTCATTCTTTGATTAGTGTGTGGTATTTTATTGTATGTATAATCCAAAGGTAGAGAATTTTTCATGATAATCTTCATGATATTTTTTTCATGATCCCTAGCATTACTCTTTAAACTTAGATAGAAGTAGTCTTAATGTTCTTTACTTATATTTGATTGTTCATTCAATCATTTATGTCATTATCTTCTTCTTCTTTCTCTCTTTTTTCTTATTTGTTTTGTCATTATTTTTACTCCAAGAAAGTCCTTAAACTTTCAAGGAATAGAACCTCAACACAATTGTTTGATCATGGTGTTGTTGGTGAGATTTTGGTTAAAGCTCTATTGATCTAAGCCTAACAAAAATTTTACTAACAGATCCCAACTATTATGAAAATATTGCACGTCCTTTATCCTATAAAATCTTAATATCAGTGACCTTTAAAAAAAAATTCTCAGGACATACAATATTTTCATAGTAGTTAAGATTCCTCAACATTTTCATAGAAAAAATTCAACTCAAAGAAATTTTACCTTGACTCAGAGAAATTTCAATTTTTATAAATTCTCTGTGAAAATTGAAATTTTTTTGAGTCAAATTTTTTTTTGTGAAAATGTTGAGGGACCTTAGTTAATAAAAAATAAAAAGAAAAATCTAAATTTCTCCTACTATACAGAGTTAGAGATGGATGTTTCATTTTTTTTTTCTTTTTATATATATATTTTTAATAGACAAAATGCCTTATAGTATTGAAGTTACTTTTAAGTGTAACGTTCCAATTCAAGTTTTACCGTTACAGCCTAATGCAGGTGCGGGTCCTTTCCTTTTTCCCACTACACGTTGTGAAAAATTGTAATGTCACAATGTAAATTGGGGTTCATTAATCTGTTTAGTATTCTCATAGGCAGGCATCACACATAAATTTCTTTTTGGATAATGAAATTAAATTAAAAAAAGTATGTACAACAAAAATTATACTGAATGTTGATATGTTGAATTGTAAGCCAATTACTTTTAAAATAAAAATAAAAATAAAAAACTCAATAAGTTGTCTTTTATTTGTAAAATGGTTACAGTGATTTCATCTGGATAAATAATTTCACCTATTCCATTGTCATCAGCAATTTCAAAATCAAACCTTGAAATTTAAATGATGAAATCTACAGGTGATGGAAACATCATGGAATCTTTTTTATTTGTTGTTTGTGTGCAATAAGTTAAAGTAGCTAGTTCTGGACAATTTGTTGGATGCTTATTATGTCTTTCGATGGGTCCCACGTCTTCTCTGGCTTTGTGTAGTACTAGTGATAGAAATAAGAAGATACAAAAATTATACTGATAGTTCTTAAATTTTAGGCCTTCGTTTGGGAACTCTCCTTTTTAGTTAAAAAATTAAAAAGTTATTAAATTAGTTAAAAAGTCAACAACTCATATAAAAAAGTCAAAGATTCTCTTTTCTCTCTACTTTTTGCACATCTTTTCGTAAAAAGCCAAAAAGTCATCCCAAACATACTAGTTTTTTTTAGCTCATATTTTAGCTAAATAGCCAAAAAGTTACTAAATTAGCCTGTTCTCAAACGAGGCCTTTTTTTGGTATGAGTTGTTGGCTTTTTGGCTAATTTAGTAACTTTTTGACTAAAAAGTTCGGTTGCCAAACGAGGCCTTAGTTTGTATATTATTTTGATTTATATAATTTTAATTGTTTTGATTTTGGTTATAGATTTATGATTTTATCTTAATTCGGTCAAATTAATTACAATTGTTAGTATTGTTTTATTTTGTGAAAAATATGTACATGAGCAACACGTGTTATGTTTTTAAGAATAAAATCGTAAACTTGATCAATTCAACAATTTAATTTCAACTAATCCAGTGATATTTTTTTGTCAAAAATCCTGCTGATTTTATCAATTAGACCAAATTAACATGAAATCTAAAATTAAATATGAAAATTAAGCCAATAAAAAATATAAAGACCAAAATGAAGCATGAGGAAAATATAGAAATTGAAATTTAAAAAAAAAAAAAAAAAACTAGTGAAAATTGGTACAACTCACTGCATAAAATTAAGGTTATAGAGATAAAAATTTAGGGATAAAATAATTCTTAGTGACAAAATATTTTTGTCACCAAAAGTATTGTTATTTTATTTTTAGCGACAAAATTGGACATTTAGTGATAAATTACTAACCTTTTGAGATCAAAAGTTTTGTCTCCATAAATAAATCTTTTTGGGATTAAGTTATTTTGTCTCTAAAAATGCATTTATTAGCGACATTTTCAAAATTGTCTCTAAAAACTCATTTTTTGACTTTTCGAGATGACTTTTTAACGACTGTTCTCGCAACAACTAAAATAAGTCACTAAATATTTTTTAAAACAAAATCTATACTTTTAGAGACAAAAAAGAATTGATCTCTAAAACTCTTATATGTTTTAGTGAATATATTATAGGTGAATGAATCACATCCCACATATGAGATAAGAATATTATATATATATATATAGAAAAATAAAAAATCACATTGTAAAAATGTTGTTGTAATTTACTTGTGATCATTAGGTGAGAAAGATAAAATGTATAGTTGTTGGTAATTGTCTAATAGAATTTGAGACTAAAACATTTGTGTGAAGCATGTTATTATGTACGTGAAATTTACACAAATATATGATTTGAGATAGTATTGATACAATGCAATTAAACATGTTACAATGTCATCAACCACACCAAATATTTTTTAGAAAAAGAGGGAGGATGAGTCATATATGAGTGAAACTAAACGTTGTAACTCGTGTTGCTAGTTCTTTGATAGTTAAGTCTTTTATAATAGGAAATATTAGGTTCCATACTTGTAGGAGTGCAATGAATTACAAAACTTACATGTTTGTAAGGAGAAGGTGTAAGTTCAACTTCCTTCACATGTTAATATAAACTAACAATTGATCTTTTGCTGATTGAAAAACAAAATAAAATAAAAATAAATAAATAAATAAATAAATTACCATATGGTGGTGTGGCAGGAGAGAGAGATTGTGTGTGGAAGGCATAAAGACAAAAAAGACCAGCTTTGGTAGGGTTAAGAAAGAGGTTGCTTGGGCATTTTCAAAAACTCTTTCTCTTTTCTCTTTCTTTCTCTCTGATACACACCAATGCTGGGGGGATAGTGGATGGGAAAGGACTTGGTCCTGGGTGCATGATACTTGTTGGTGGGTTAGGTGGCAGCCCCTGCCCCTCCTCTTGTTGGACCTTTCCTTGAATTCTCTCTCTCTCACTCTCTCAATGCAAAACCTTCAAATTCATTACTCTTTTTGCTTTTCTTATAAGTAACCTCTTTGTCACAAAATTGAGACATCATAAAAATATAACACATCCAAGAGCCTCTTTCTAATCAAGTACACAAAAGTCTTACAGTTATACTAACAACACACAAAAAATAGATAAATAAAAAATCACAGGCATGCATGTGGAGTCTACAACAATTGTGAAACATGCTTTACTAGGAGTGTTTGTGTTTGTGTCTTTATTTTGCAAACATTTGTTCGAGTCTTTAACTCTTGCCTTAATAGAGGTAGGAATTTTTTGTTCTATAATTTAGGTATCCAAATTTTTTAATGCATTCACGTTTATGTGATGCGGTACAAATGAACATGAATTTTCAAGGCACAGTTGTATAGTTGAATGCATATTAAGACAAAATAAATAAATAAATAAATTCTGAAGTAATTATATTGGTAGTCACATTTTGATTTTAGTGTTATTTTGATTCTTACATTTCAATTTGGTTGTTTTTAAACATGAAGTTTTTAGTTTTACCAATCTAATTGATAATGTCAGTTAGGATTTTTTTACAATAAATGATCATATGCGCGACATGTGATCATTTTTATTCAACCAAAAAAAGATATGTGATCATTTTGCTTGGGCAAAATGAACATTTCACTCAATTTCTCCTTTCATGTCCTTCTAGAGCTTCCATTTGTACACCACATATCTTCTCTACATACACTATTTTCTAATTTTTTTTAATTACAATTGCATCTCTGAATCACATTTCCAAAATACTCTCATCTTCTTTCTTGAAATCCAAATCATCCACCCCAGCCCTTGCTGGATATGTCATTGGCTCAGCCCCTATCCTCCATAGTCCGCCTCTTTTTCATCATTGTCATGCCTCTTCTCCAACCTAGCTTCTTTACTATTGAAATCGTTCGCATTCCCATCATGTTCCCCACTTTGCCACCCTTCTCTCCTATCCAAAAGAACCATAGAGCCCCTTGAAAAATCTAGAAATCCCCTAGATGTTGATTTGTGATTATGTACCAATTTTAAGTAGTATATAACAATCCCAATCAAACAATCAAGACAAATCGACACAACGATTTTACGTGGAAAAACCACAATTGGACATCTCCAATTGTGATAAAAAAACCACGGGCAACAGCCACAAAACAATCCACTAAGAAGATATAAAGGAATTACACAAATATACTCTCAATTACCTAGCGAATCCACGCCCGAATTGAACCAACCCCTATGTGCCTCTTCTAACCTCGTCTTTACCTCGGAATTGTCTTGATGATGAGCCACTCCAGAATCCACCAAAGCTTCAGGCTCGAATTCTTCAGAATCCACCGAAGAACAACTCTCTATTTTTGTGTAGAATGAACAAACAAACCTTTGATGTATTTTTCTTAACCCATGAGTTGAATACTCAATTAAACATCAAAGAAGACTAACAAAATATCTCCAGATATAAACCTTAATATTCAAAAAGAAGATCTGGAGCAGTAATCCTAAAATCTGACAGAAACCCGTACTTATAGAAATCTGGAACTGCGAGGCTCGCTCGAGCGAAGACTCTCTCGCTCGAGCGAGGAACCAAAAACGCATGTTTTCCATAAGTGGCTTCGCTCGAGCCAAACAACCTGCACTCGAGCGTAAAATCATCCTTCTCAGGTTTTTATGCAGACACAGTCTTCGCTCGAGCGAGCAAGGGCGGACATGCAACTTCGAGTGCAATGCATTTTGCTTCGGGGGCGCTGCCCCGGACCCGCCAAGGGGCGCTGCCCCCTGGAACCCCGCGAGCTGACCGGGCAGCTCGATCCCCGTCATAATCAGCGAAGTGGCAATCTTGAAAAAATTAACATCATAAACTTCTCTGCACGGCACAATTCGGGTTGGATTCGCATCTAACAAACTCATAGCCTCGCTGAAATAAAAGTGCGAAAACAAGTACAACTGAAAAGGAGTTTTGTCAAACGGGATTGCCAAGAATAAAAACCTAACACCTCTTCTCCTCGGTCTAGAACCACCATAGCTATTTCTCTCCCAGCTCATGCACCACTACATCCCGTCACCCTCTCCTTATGTATAACCCAAACCCTTTCCTATTTTTTCTTCTTCACATTCTCTTCTAAAATCCCTATACCTGAAAAATCACCTTGGATCTTCTTATTCTTCTAATTTCTCTTCCTTCAAAAGCCTTAGTCGCCCATTAATAGACATCTTGGGCTACCATGACCATTGCTAGATAACAAACCTCTGTTCGGTTTACAACATCTAAACTCTCAATTCAAGTTTGTTTTGTAACTTTCGAACACCATTGACTAGTTTGGTGAGGTCAAACATTATTCATCTGTTTGGAGAATTATATTAAAAAATCAACATTTTTTTTTGTTTGCGAAATGATGCTAGTTTTTTTTTCCATTTCATCTCTTCTTCGCTAACTCTCTCTTTTTCTCTTTCTCTTAGTTGAGATTTACGGGGTTGGGGGGGGTGGCATTAGTTGGATAGGGTTGGAGAAAGGGTGGTAGAGGAAGGAAGGGAGCTAAAAATGGGAGGGCTAGACAAAGGGTGGCGCAAGAAGGGTGAGAAGAGAGGGCAACGGGAAAAAAAGGGGATTGTGAAGAGGGATGTGTAGTGCCGACGATAGAGAAAATGGAGACTAGAGAGGAGCGAAGCTGACACTATCAACAATGTTGGGTTGTATATGGTGATTGATAAAAGTTAGGGTTAAGATTAGAAGATGATGCTATTTTGTAGATTAAGGATATGAATTGAGAAAAAAAAAATATTTTAAAATTGTGCATGGAGTGCACTGAGTGATGGTATGCAGTGAGAGATTGAGTAGTGTGCAAATAGAAGCTCTCATTTTCATTCCACTGTCAAATACCAATCCTCCTCCACTTTAAACCTACTTTACCAGGCATCTCTACACCACTGCCACCACTATGCACATCCTCCACCATCACCAGCGAACACCACTATCCACTATCCACTATCCACCAAACTCCACCACCCACAACATCAAAATCAAAATCCAAATTAGAAGAAAATATGACGAGGATTAAAATGAAAGACAAACTAGAAAAGGTTGCTATGGGATCTCACGATCTAAAACAATATCATCGACAAGTCCCTCATGATTTACAATAGTGATAGAGGTGACGACAACTCTTAGTGCCAGTAGTAAGTTGTAACGGTTCGGATTTAAACCTGACCCATTTTCCTTTTTACCACTCATGATGTGATGTTTAGGGATCATTGACCTGACCTGAGTGTGCCTTTTTGAACTTATTGACTTACCTTCGAGATCATAAGCATCATGTGATATGCTAATGTTTGTGCACTGAATCGTGTCTAGCCTTTCCTATTGTTTTGTGAGTTAGAAATTTTTGAGTTTTGGGCATAAGGACAAAAAACGAAAACGTGGAATCACCTCAGGAAGAATTAGGCTTAAACAAGTGCTGTCGCACGTGCAATGGGTAAGCTCGCATGTGCAAATTGGTCCAAGTTGTGACGAGTTTTGGGGGAGGAGCTTTGCATGTGTAGTGGGGTGTGCCTACATGTGCGACAAAGGAGGCAAGCATTGGTGTTGGAGACTGTGGGAAACCACACATGCGGAGGGGGCAATTGCATGTACGGCCTAGCGCGTTTCTAACCTCGAATTTCATGCCTATCTCATAAAATATGATCCTCTCTCTCATTTTCTCTTAACCTCTCTTTCTCTCTCTCTCTCTACATCTATTTCTCGTCATTCTCTCTAAAATAACCATTAACCCAAGAAAATTAAAGAAGATTTTAACACTAGGCTTTTGGACCAAAGTGAGGAGCGTGTCGAGAGCGTTGTTTTGACTAGAGGAATCGAAATTCCAACAAGTTCGAATTTGAGGGTTTTTCTTCTTAGTTTTTCTCTTCTCTCTAAGAGCTAGGAATTTCTCTAATTTCTCTTAATATGGTCATATAGATGGATATGTGTTATTTTCATTACACAAATTTTAGAAATTTTTTAGAGATTTCAAAGCATATTCTATAAATAAAAAAAATTAGGATTTGTTTTGTATTATGTATTTCTTAAGATATTCTCCATTTAATGTGAGTTTGAAAGGTCTCGAAGCATCTGGAAACTTTAAAATGGAAAAGTCCTAAATATTAAAAAAAAACCCTAATTTTCTTCAAATTATATGATTTGGAGAAATTGGAACGTTTATTGATTATTTAGGGAAATTGAAATCGAATATTATAAATTTAAAGAATGATGAGAATATATCACATACATTTTGGGCAATTGTTTGAGATTGATGATAATTTGAGAAATGTTCTATTATTTACATTATTGAATTCATTGGCAATTATTATTTATATTGTTGTTAGTTATGCTATAATATTGCCAAATTGGAATATTTTTATAGAGATAACTATTATTGGTAATCGGTGGAGGATTGTATTGTTGTAGAAATAATTCAACCTAAGGTAAATTGAAACTCTATTTGTAATTGACTAATGAGATAGAGATTGATGTGTAATAGAAACACTTGGGTTTTGTGAATTGTATAATTAAGTGAATTGAACAAGAATGAATGAAAGTAATTTGAGTTGTACTTGTTATGTATATTGTGGTGTGCTATATAGAGATAACTTCCTGCTAACAACTGGTAAAGCGGGTTGTACTATAATGAGGTAACGCATTACTTCCGACTAGCAACTGATAAAGTGGAGGTGTGTTATATAAAGGTACCGCATTCCTTCTGGCTAGTAACCGGTAAAGTGGAGTTGTTAAGTCGGGCTTGATGAGACCATAGAGGCGTATATGTAGTTGAGATTCATTGTTGGTATATGTATATGTGTAGAGATCCTTGTTGATGAATGTATGTATTGATAATTATTTTGGATCATGTATAGTATCGAAACTAGTTATGGAATACATGTGTTGTGGTTTGTTACAAATTGAGTACATGTACACATATAAATGTTGAGGCAAAATAAAGATACTTTTGAGAAAATTATGTATTTTAGATATAAACGGGAAATTGACATATTATATAAATATAATGTGGAGTATCATGATCATATACATGTATGGAATATATTAATTGAAATTAAAGAAATTACTATTGGACTATATGTTCGTTCCACGTTGTTGAAATCTTTTCAGGTACAGATGTTGAACCACGACAATGAGTTGGCGTGGAGAATGAGTACGAGCTAGAAAAGTCTTTTTATTATGGCTGCAAAGCCTTTAATTGTAGGTGGAATGCCATATGTATAAAGGGTTGCACTTTTTTTTTTTTTGATGTAAGCTTGAGGGCGCTTTAAGTTTTATTGTATTCAATGACTCTTATGTATCAGATGGTCATCATATGTATGTAAATATATTCGAGAGAGGCTCAATTTTATTATGTATATTATTGTCTCATCGTCATTCTTCGAGCTTGTTTACTTTGAGTCGTATATTATATTTTGAGGGCATTACACATCATAATTCGACTTATAAGACTGTAATTAAGTATTATCCTTATTGGCATTCTAATTTGTCATTTTTTACTATAGTTTTTTTTTAGAAATTGGAGCGGGTTAGGTGAAACTTTTGAAAAATTAAGAAATTTGTAGGATGGCGATCGATCGCAGCTCATGGTGATCGTTTGCTTCACCTGATTTCTTACTTGAGTCTTTAGCAGTAGCTAGTGATCCTTTCATCTTGAAATTTTTAGAGCATTTGAGTAGTGGCTAGCGATTGACATGCGATCCATTGATCACTTCGTTAGGAACAAATTTGAATTTTTATGCAACATAGCGATTAGGGATGGCAATTTAAATCCGGCCCGACGGGGACCCGACCCCCCGACCCCGATTAGAATGGTTTTTCCCCGAAAAATATCCCCGTGGGGACGGGGATGGTATTCAAAATTAAATCCCCGATCAATTTCGGGCCGGGGACGGTGATACAATGTCTTCCCCGGCCCCGGCCCGGCCCGGCCCCGCAGTTTCCCCAAATCTTCCCGTATGTGTATATATACATATATATTCTATTATATCTATCTATATAATATTATTATATATTTTTAGGTTACTGTTTAGGCTATATAATATTATATTATATTTATATATCTAATAGACTTTTGACTTGTAGTTGCCATCCCTATGTATTCACTTTTAATTGCCATCCCCGAAACTTTCCCCAGTTCTCTCTCTGTTTCCCTCCTCTCTCATCGCTTCACTCGTTCATCCCTCCACTGCTCTGAAACTATCTCCTCTCTTATCTCTCCTCTCTCTTATCTCGCCGCTAATTGCACCACCATCTCTCTTCACCGCCCTTTCTCTCAGCCGCCGGAGTTGCTCAACCACACGATCCAGATCCATGCACCACACCACCACATCGCGTCTCTCATTCACTCCACCACCGCGATCCCTCACAGATCAGATCTTTTTTTTTTTTTCCAGATCTGTCCACTCCCTCACAGATCCCTCTTTTTTCTTGTATTTTATGAAACTTTTTTTTAGTTGTCGTTGATGATGAAATTTTCTGAAATTTTCTGAATTTTTTTTTGTTTCAGATCTGTTTTTAGATGATTAACTTCTTGTTGTTGTTGATGATGAGTTATATTTTCTGAAACTTTTTTTAGATGAACTTGTTGTTGAAGATGAAATTTTTTGAAACTTTTCTGAATTTTTTTTTTTGTTTCAGATCTGTTTTTAGCCGGGGAATGCTCGGGGTCGGGGAAACCGATCCCCGTTGGGGGCGGGGTGGGGGCAGTAACACTTTCCCCGTCGGGGATCGGGGCCGGGACCGGGGAAAATTCAGGCATCGGGGATCGGGGACGGGGAGTGTGGTCCCCGGCCCGGCCCCGCCCCGTTGCCATTCCTAATAGCGATTGTAGTGCGACTGCTTCTTTTGTTTTGTGATTGATCAATCGCTTGGGCAAGAATCACTTAGGCCCACATTTTTCCTTTCTTTTCCTTACTTCTCTTCTATCTTTTTTTTTTCCAGACTTTTCTTCTCTCCCTATGTCTCTGTCTCTATCTCCCTCTCTCTCTTCCTTTTTCTCTCTATAAAATAGTTTGTGACACCATAAAAGCTTGGATTTGAGCAACCTAGGTTTTGAGTTTGCCTTTATCGGAGGACAGAGCAGCTTGAGGGCTTTGACTTTATCGAAGCTGATTTTTTATTCGCAAACTTTCAGGACTTGGGGCTTTCTCCTCTTCTAGTGTAAGCCTAAGGTAGGGATTTTCTTTCTCTTGTATGTATGGATTGAAGTATATATGTGGTATTTTTTTTCTTGTTATAAATTTGGAAGAAGATGCAAAAATTTGGTGTGTATATGTTATATAAAATTAGGGCTTGTAGAAATATAAATTTCTATTAGGGGTGAGCAGGGGATATACCGATCTGCCAAAACCGACCGAACCGAACCGATCCGCCACATTTTGGACGGATGCGTGATGACAAGCGGACGGTTGCGGATTGATTTTCTCAAATCCGCCAATTTGGCGGACGGATGGCGGATTTGAGATTCCTTTAGCCGCAACCGAACCGCCAAACCGCGAGCACCCCTAATAATTTATAAGACTTTATGTTTTCAATTTGTTTAAATATTTTGTTTGTGTTTTCAATTGAAAAAAAGTTTAAATATTCTGTTGAAAAAAAAGTTTTCAACTTGAATATATTTTTTGAATTGAAAAAAATAAACGTATTATTTATTTATATTTTTTGGTTTTTAAATTTAACTCTAAAAATAATAAATAGAAAATATGATATATGCTGGTTGGTTTTTGTTTTCAAAAACATATATAGATGTAACAATACAGAGACATACAATCTCTACTACTGCCCTGTTCATGGTTTTGGTGGTTTGAATTGTTATTATATTTTAAGAACTACAGATTGTAATACTTTATGTGGATGAATCATGCTGTGATTGTAATATGTGGATGAGCTAAGCAGTGATTGTGATATTCTAAAGTTTCAAATTTTCTTTTTTTGGATGAGACATACAGTGATTGTAATAGTTTTTTAAGTCATTGACTGTAATAGTTTTTTTTTTTTTGAGGAAGTGCACAAGTTGAATTATGTTAAAATTTATGAAATCTTAAACCGCCAAACCGATTCGCATCCATCCGCCAAACCGCCAATCCGCTCAATCTATATCCGCCGGATTGGCGGACGGATATGGATTGATTTTTTCAAATCCGCCAATCTGGCAGACAGATAGCGGATTAGAGGTTCCGTGGCCGCAACCGACCCACACCCACCCCTAATTTCTATCAATATATATATTTTTATTATAAAAAGATGCAATTATTTGAAGGATGTTTGAAGCATTTTATGAAAACATAGAAAGTCCTAATTTTCATTGTTGTAAACAACTAAATTTGTCAAAATAAAAATCTATGGATTGTTTTGATGATGGCCTTGTACCTTGGAGTACAATTGAGGATATTTATTTATATAAAATATGGCTTGTAATGCATAGAAATTTATATTGGTGGCAATCGATTGAGGATTACAATTGTTGTAAAGATGAATTGACAACTTATGAAAAATCTAAACTATTTTAGCATTGTGCATTGAGCATTCATACTTCACCATGAGAATCACGTATTTTGAATTGAATTATTGATTTTGGAAATCATGGGATAAATATTGGTGAATTTGGGTAGTGTATATTTTAAAATGTGATTAAGTTAGCTTGAGGTACTTGGTGAAAGATTGAAAATCCACATGAAATAGTTATCAATTTCGTTTCGGCTAGCAACTAATAAAGTTGAGGTAATTTTTGGTAGTTCTTTTATAGGCTATTGTCAAATACTTACCTAGGGATTCACCATGTTTTGGATTGGATGTAATCATTGTGAAAATGTTCGAAATTAACGCTTGAAACCTTGCATTGGATTTTCAATATATGGAAATGAAAATTTTCTTGCATAACATATATTGCATCCATGATCATATCCATTGTTGGTGCATATTTCTATAGATAAGAATTTTTCTACAAGACCTAGTGTTCATCTTTTTGTTGTATAAAATTTTCAGGTGTTGATGGCGTGCCATTGCCACACTGATGGCTTTGAGATGTGAGAACAAGAAATCTCATTTTGTTTTGTCGTTTTATACGGCCGAAGGTCTTATTTTGTACACGGATGAGAGCCTTGATTGTGAATAGGGCTATAACTATTTTGTATGTATGGCATTTATTTGTAAAAAAGTGATATGTACACTACAACATATAAGAGTTTTAGAGACCAAATTTTTTGGTCTCTAAAAGTGAAAATTTTGTTGCAAAAGACATTTAATGACCAATTTCTATCGTCGGGAGAATAGTTGCTAAAAGGTCATCCCAAAAAGTAAAAAATAAGCCTTTTATTGACAAAATTTTGAAAATGTCACTAATAAATACACTTTTAGGGACAAAATAATTTGGTTTCAAAAAAATAATAATTCATCACTGATGTCTAATTTTCATTGCTAAAAATATAATAATGATACTTTTCGCAACAAAAATATTTGGTCCCTAAAAAATAATTTTGTCCCTAAATTTTAGTCTCTAAATGTGTCACATGCTTTACATTCATAGTAACTAAATGTAAGATGTACATGATCCTTGTAACCCAATAAAATGCATGAAATACATTTGTCAGAGGGCATTTGTAGACGCGCCCTTGGGCCCCATGCTACAGTTCGGACTCAAATTGTTACGGTCTTGTATCTAATCTCGCAGAGTGCAATGCAAGACCGATGAATCATCAAAGAGTCCAAATCCAGCAAATCGTTTTTGAAAACAGATTTTTAGAAAGAAGTGCCAAATATGGACTGCTTTGCCAGATACAGAGTCGCCACCTAAATATTTTATTTTGGGGGAATTTAGGAAACCCTGACTCGTTGCCTAAGGCCACGTGTCCGTCATCACCAAAGTTGCCTCGGCTCGGGAACTTGGGTACGATTGGGGAAGGTCACTTCGTGAGCACCCCCGCTCGCCCGATCAAAGATCGGCCTCTACTAACCATGATATTTAGTTTTAAAAACATTATGCGTTCCTATTCCGGTTATTAGCCTAGATTTACTATGTGATGCGCACATCATACAAGTATAGACTGGATCGCCTGAATTGGAACAAAACATTTCATGTTTGTTTTTGAAATCGGTTTGCTACTCGCTAGTAGGCTTAAAATGCAGGTTTTGCCACCCTCGGGTGGGCTTAGAAAACATGATTTTGCCACTATCTAGTGGGCTTAAAACTTGCATTCAATGCATTGTCCCAATTCAAATAACCCAACCTTCACCCACAGGCATTCAGGCAGTTATGTCACATATGCATATAGCCACATGGTAAGCATGCTATCATGGCAGTCACTCACACGCATGCAAGGATGCTGAAGTATAAAAACTTACCGAGTACTCCAAGCCAAAATAGAAGCTATGTTAGAAATCCATGCATGATCCTAACTATACAGAAATGCCTAATGCAACACATGCAAAAATGCAACTATAGCAGGCTCGGCTATTCTAAAAATGGCATGTGAAATGCTACAACTAACAAGTATTTAACTCGGAATTGAAATACAACGCAGTTAGTATGATGCGCTGAGCCCGGTGCATGCAAAACAGATGAATGAATGCAAACATGCTATCATACTGTATGCTAATTAAAACATGCCCTAATCTAACCATCATAAGCTGGTAAATAAAAGGGAGAAAGACGTGGGGTTGGAAGACATACATCACGCGCACGCACACTTATTACAACATTGCCCTCGCTCGGAGGGTCCGAAAGAATACTACAGTCCGAATAAATAATTACAGTCCGAATAAGTACAAAACCCTAATTAATTAACAAATTAACTAGGAAAGCAGTAAATTAGCATGCAAGCCCATGGACCGCCTCAGCTTTGTTCCGAATGATGAATGATGCATGCTTGAGTTGCCTTGCGCGGAAATCCATTGCGATGCCCCGGTTTGCCTCTGTTTGCAATTAATCCCGGAATGCTGTGCAAAGCTCTAGAAGGCTGTTGATTTCTGATTTGCTGCAACAGAGAGTAAGAAAGGGGCATGGCAAAGTATTTTCACATATGTATGCACGCCTCGATCCTCGTGCCACCAATCACGCATCTCGATGCATGATGGCCGAGGAGTCGAATTGCACGACTCAATATGAAATGAATGCACATGAAAACACAACAAGACCTAAACTCCATCATGGGTAATCCGGAGTGTCGGCGACCGGGAATTGAGACACGTTCCGTCACTTGGAGTACGAAATGTCCCTCGTTTCCCGTGCTTGGGCTAACTCCTATCCCAAACACAATGCAATATGCATGACATGCATGAATGCAATTCTAACATGCAACCTAGCATACACAATGCTATGAAATGGCATACACAATGCTCGATGTAACATGGCATACACAATGCTCTAACATACAACCTAACATACGCAATGCTATGAATTGAAATGGCATACACAATGCACGATGGACTTACACCAATATGAGTGGACCTCAGCCCCACTCACATCAGCGGCCATAAGATGAAAAAGAGACAACCGAAATGCGTGCACACATACACGCATACCGATGACCGAACCTAAGGCATCAAATGCCACTCTACCAAAGCATGGCAAGGCATGAAATATGGCATACAAACATGCAAATTCCAGCACTGAAATGAGATGCACAATGGTCCCGAATCATGGAAATATGTCATACAATGCATAGAATAGGCCCCGAAACTCAAAACTAGGCACATGTATTGAACTACAACTATGCAAAGCAAGCATTATTTGACTATGAAGCACAAAGACAGAGCCAAGGTAGTCCCAAAATATGCACATTACTAGTTTGAAGCATGGCCAAAAAGTGTTAACATGAAGGGCTAAATCAACATGTAACAAAAGCTAGTAAGCATGGTTTATATGGCATGTATATGAAGCATATGAAATCTCATTAAACCAGCCAAAAACAGTGAATAAAACATGTCAAAATATGCCTAAATACCCACTGAAATGCATCCAATACATGCAAAAATGATGAGCTCCTTTGAAAGGCTACAAGAGGGGTTACTCTACACATGCATGATAGACACTTAGCATAGCAAAAACAACTCTGGAAATCAAATATGATAGCCCTAAAACTCACCAAAAAGGCCCTAAAAAATGACTTCAAAGCATGCAAGATGGAGCCCCTTTGGAAGGCCAAAAAGGCCAACAACAAGACAAGGAGAGAGGGGGTCACCCCCCTCTGATTTTGGCTCTCAAAACAGTATGCTAGCCACTGAAAATCCACTGGATTTCAGTGGCTAGAAGGCCAAACAAAGCATGCAACAAAGGCTTAGATGTAAGGCTCAAAACAAGAGGCAATCAAGCATACAAGGAAGTATATGACCTCAAACAGAAAAATACCCCTAATCAAACATCAAGAGGGGCTCAAGACAAGACTTTTTCCAGTTTATAACAAATCTCAAAAATGTTCACAAGTAAGGCTAAAATAGGATGCAAAATTAGCCCTAAAAGAGGGATTGAGAAAACAAGGAAGTAGATGACCTCAAACAGCAAAATGTCCTTAAACAAAGTTTAAGAGAGGGTCAAAATATGACACTTTACAGTTTAGGTCGAAGCCCAGAAATGCTTGCAAATAAGACTAAGATATGATGCAAGATAAGGCTACAAAGAGGGAGATAGTGACTTACCCTTGTAGAGCCGACCTCCAGCAGCTTTTGGACCAAGAATGTGAGCTCTCTACCTCTGCAAATGACCTTCAAGGTGTTGAAATGGAGTGTGGAGGTGGTAGGCTATGAGTTGTAGTGTAAATGGTCAAGGATAATGGACTTTAGAGCTTAGAAGAGAGAGCTATGGAGGGAGATGGGTGTATGCCGTAGCAAATATGTCTAACCCTTGCAAATGGAGATGAAAGGTTGGTTATATAGAGGAGAAAGGCTATGGCTTCTTGGAGAAGCCTCAAAGGGAGGGGGGTCAGCTTCTAAAGGAAGTTTGACCAAAAGGGTCAAGCTTCTTGAGGAAGCTAGACCAAAAGGGTCAAGCTTCCTCAAGAAGCTTGACCAAAGAGTCCAACGTCTCTAACAAGCTAAGCAAAGGGTCAAAAACCACCTTTTAAGGACCAAAACAAGGACCAAATCTCGGACAGTGGGTCAAGTGCAAAATAGCTGGCACAGCTGGAACACACTCAGGAGTGCAAACATGGCCTACTAGTTAAAAAGGTTCAAGGTGGTCAGCCGACCAGGCAATGTGGTAGGCCGACCAGGGGTCAAAAGGTTCAAGTAGAATTACTGGTCGGCCATACCAGAAAGGTGGCCTCCCAGGTGAGTAGAATACAGTTGTATGGTGAAAAACCAGAAAATGTTGCCAATGAGAGAGAAAAATCAGCTTTTTAGAGGGGTTCAAAAGGGTCAAGAATGATTACTGGTCGGCCTACCCATATTGGTGGCCTCCTAGGTGTGTACAACACAATGGTGTGGTGGAGGGCCAGAAAAAGTGGCCCGGGAGTGGGAAAAACCAGCTTTCTAGAGAGAAAAACGGGCGATGAAGAGCGATGAAGAGAAAAGCTAGTTTTTCAGAAAAATTGCTGGTCTCCCACCCTCCTATAACCTTTCTAACAATGAAAATAAGGTTCCTGCCAAAAATGGACCAAGACGGATGCAAAACGAAGGTTCGGGGGCCAAAACACGTAGTTCGGGGCCCCGAAAACAGGCTGTTAGGCACCGGAAGTGGCGTTCGACCACGAAGGTGGTCTCTTGGGCCACAGTGTCCCTCAAAAGGGAGGAAATAAGGTGTGTGCCAAAAATCGGAGCAAACGGAGGTAGTTAAGCGGTCCCGAACCGAGGCGCACGGTCGACGGCTCCGAAAACCGGAAAACCGGGCTCCAAACGGGAAAAATGGCGTACGACCACGAAACGTAGCCTACGGCCACTGAGAGATGGTCTACGAGACCTCTTTCTCCCTTCGGGAAGAGAAAACAGCAAAAACAGGGCTTGGTTCGCAAACCGAGGCAAAACACAAAAGAGTCCGGAAGTCCGGAGGCGAGGCTCGCAGCTGAAACTCCGCTACCTCAGAATGAGCACAATATGCAACATCACCAAGCGCTCAATCGGTGACGTCTGAGTGTTAAGGTCGGTCAAAAATGGGATGTCTACAACATTTCTTTTATATCTCATTGTCTTAATTAAAACGACTCTTATGTATTATTATTTTTCAAGGGTTCTTTAAAACTAATTATATTTTCATATTGGAAATGAAGAACTAATTTATAGTGTGGGTTGGATCCTCGCGAAATTGGAGCATGACATAAGTGGCCAGCTATGCCTTAATGACTTTCACGTCCATATCCTTTCTAGCCGTTGTTGTCACCTCTCTTCATAAATCTTGCCCCATCGTTGCCTCCTCCTATCTCTGGCCTTAAATACTCCTTCCACCACTATAATCCTTTGACCACTAAAAATCTTTGTAGGCACCCCATTTTTACTGACTATAATGCTTGGTCATGCTTGAGGAACACCACTCTATGATGTATTCAAAACAATTAGAAACTCCCGATTTGTCAGCTTTACTTCGGAATTGAATGCACGAAGTGTCTTACTTCACCCTAATTAAAATCAGTCATAACCAATTTGAGCCTTATTGGTTCCTTACGATCCAATTTTTTTCTATTCTCTCTTGACCTTGCACAAGTTCATAAATAGGTACTATCTTTTGCACATCATTTTTTGTGAAAAACATTGGAATTTTAAAAAATGGTCCATATTAATCTGTAGCATTTTCAAAAAACTTTCCGATGATATAAAATTCACTGAAATTCAATTTCAAACGAAATTTTGATAAATGTTTTTTGATTGCTCATTGATTTTCAACAATAGAGGATAAAAATACTTTTTCACAAAAACTACAAGCCGGACTTGGACCGGACTTTATTTTATTTTATTTTGAGCCTATTTTATTACTTAATTTGAACTAATTTCAAAAAATGGGTAGCCCCAAAATCCGTTTTGAAACACTTCTCCACCTAAGGTTAGCAAAAAAATACAAAAAAGCGTGCACAACTAACATGGCCAGACTAGCCATGGGGACAGTTTTCCAAGCCAAAGAAGAGGCCAGACTGGGCCTCCCCATTGTCGGACTAGCTTTGGCCATGGGTTTTTCGCAATAGCAATTTTTTATTCTTTTATCATTCACCTGCATATTTAGTCTTATTGGTATTCAATTTTGTGCAACCCCACATTGTTTTTGAGAGAAAAAAATACTCCTCCCAAAGCCTATATAAACCGCCCTTCACCTTGATTATATTTCTTTCAAGAAGCCATTTACTGAATTCTAAAGATTACTCTAGCATTTAGAGAAATCTTGGTTGTCTAGCACCTTTGTGCATTAACTTGGTTATCCTAGTTCAAAATTCTTGTGTCGAGTCTAGTCTCGAGTGTATTCATCTGGAAGTGATTTGGGAGTTCTTCCAAACAAAGAGGAAAAACCTGAGGGTAGCAAGATGTTTCCCCATTACAGTTCTACGCTTTGAAAGGTGAGTAAATTTCTCTTTTTTTATTATTTTTTATTTTCACTCATATTAGAAATATAACCTATTTTGACTCATATTAGAAACATAAACTATATGCAATCACTGTTGAGTTGGTTGCATATAGATTAGTCATCTATGGTTTTGCTTGCTTTTGTTTATTTTCTATAACGCCCCCAAATTATTTAAATTAAATTATTACCCAAAGCATGATTAATCCGAAATTGTAACATGCCAAATAATAACATTAACCCAAAAGTCTTCTTTCTCATTGAACTATATTTTCAAATTACATGTTCCAAGTTCAACTAATTGGTACATCAACATTAATATAGTTTTACAAGTTAGAGGATACAAGTATGATGCATTAATGGCTTACAATTAAGCAAGGCAAGGCCTTGTTACAACAACACACGGTTCTCAAACAAATATGCTCGGAGCTTCCACTTTAGACATCCATGAGCTTTCGTGCTCTAATTGTTAGAAATTGGGCCGTGTATTGGACCCGGATTTGGGTGCCCATGTGGCATGACCCATTCAAATTACCCATGTAATTTGAATTTGAATTTGAATTTTCATGACTATCCTATTTGGATAACCCACTTTCACTATCTATATCTATCATATCTTATCAAGAGATATGGATAGATGGTTAGATGGTCAGCCTATATATCATATACGATATATGGGATGTGGGATGAATCGAATAACGAATTAATTTTTCCTATGCTCTCTTTCTAACTCTCTCTCATTAGAATAATGATCAAGCCATTGCACTGTGACTAGAGTGGGTGATACTCATACTGTGGTATCACTTCATTGCTAGGTGTTCTTAGTTTGTGGTTATGAAGCACGTGATTTATCCATAAGGTTCTTCGTTTTGGATTCTATCACATAAGATATGGTTTGAATCCTTTTATCCACTGCAGTATATGTATCTTACATTGGTATCAGAGCTACTTATAGGGTATTTTCGTGCTTATTTTTATGCATTAAAATATGTATATAACTATTGATATATGTATACATGATATATGCATGAAAATTAATTTTGTTTTCGAACTTTCTCCAATCAACCTGAAATTCACATATATTATAGTACATTTCATATAGAACATATCTGCAAAGTTTCATGAAAATCCAACGGCTAGATTTCAAAAAAAAAATGAAGACCAATTTTGTATTCTCGAAACTTTGTTTGCATGATGGTTTTACATGCTTTAATTTCAGTCTACAAATCTTACATATTTAGAATCCTTGTTTCGAGACCTTCAAAACCATATATTATTTGTTAGATTTGGACTTACGGTTGATCAGAAACATCAAACCCTAAATTGGGTTCGTTTTGAGTTTTTGGTAGCTTAAGAAAGAAGATGAAGTGCAAAGTTTCTACACTTCCACTCTCATTCGAGAGAGAGTGTAATACACCTTATCATTTGTGTTTATTAAATGTCATTTTTGAGACCACCATTAATTTTATTTTGGAAAATAGAGTCCGGTAGTACCAAAATTAGACCAGAAAACACCCTGAAAGGTGGCACGTGAGCTGCACGCACCAGATAACGCCGTCAGTGCCAGCCACGCGCGCATTACGCGTCATTACCAGCTCGTACATGCCAGGAGCGCTTTCCACGCGCGCCCCATCTGCGCTGTCCATGTGCATGCCATGTGCGTTGCCACGCGCGCTATGCGTTGTGCCCAGTCGAGCCGAGCTGTACTGTTTTCCGCGCCTACTTGGCCGGCTTGGCTGTTAGATGCTAAGGCTCTATTTGTTTTTTTAAAAATCTAAAATTGCTTTAAATGGTCATAAGTAATTCGTTATAGCATTGTTTTAAGCGTGCTTCGTACTGTTGTACTTAGAATTAAATTTTTTATCTACTGTAAAAATTTTGAAATTTTATGAAAATAAAAAATATTTTTTCTGAGATAATAATTCATTATTTCTGCTTTAAAAATGTTTCTGATGTTGCATGACTAAATTTCTGGGGCTAAACTTTTACTATAAACTACTGTAATGGTTTACTATTTACTGGTATGATTGTTGCATTTTCCCAGATTCTGGAATACTTATTTGTGTGTTTAATAATTATTTAAAATTCCAAAAAATTCCAGAAAAAATCTCAGAAGTGATATACTTTCTGTTATAGCATAATCTGAACATTAAACACAACATATTGTTGTTTTTACCTAGAGTTTGTAATATGTTGTGATTAGAGAAGCATGATTAGTTTCTATTTATTTATTTAAATTCCATTATTAAATGAAATATAGCATGAGTTGATTGTAAATTTACATTAAGATAGTATTGTATAGAATTAAACTAATTATCATGTTTTGTACATCACATAAGTAGTGGGAGGTTGTTTTTTGCTCATGAAATTAAATTAAGTCTTGATAATTGTCACTAAAGGCACAAGAGATGATTACAAGCATAGCAAATTTACGAGCATAGCAAATTTTCAATCTTGAGACGTGTGTAATATTATCATTATTTAACTTAGATTCTTTTGTTGCAAAATAATTTTGTGTTGCTATCATTAATATCCCATGGGCATTTGTTCTTCTTTTACTCTGTATGTAGAAATGGCAGTTAAGACAGTGGTGACAGACTTAACTAAGAAAGAGAAATTGGATGGCAATAACTACGATATATGGCGCCGTAAGATCCAATACCTCTTCAATGAGCAAGAAGTTTTGAACACACTTGAACAAGTCATGGTTGAGCCTAAGCAGGGCAATAAAGCTCAACATCGTCATGATCGTGAAGTCTATCAGACTTGGAGTAACAAAGATCGGTGTACGCGCTTTACCATGTTGAGCAGCATGCACAACAACTGGATTAGTGAGTTTGAGCATTGCCCGACTACATTTGAGATTTGGAAAGCTCTCAAGCAAAAGTTTGGTGTCACTTCTTTGGAAAAGCTACGTGAGCTGACTATGAAGTTTGACTCTTATCAGAAAAAGGCATATCACTCTATAAAACAGCATTTGAGGGTCATGTCAGCCATGATACGCGAGCTTGCTACTGCTGGGCACAATTTGACTCAAGAGCAACAAGTACAAGCTGTGATTCGCTTTCTTCCAAATTCTTGAGAGCAAATGAAGCAGAACATTATGCATAATGAGAGTGTGAAAACATTCGAGGACATATCGCGTCATTTGGAGCTAGAGGTGACTAAGTCTGATGGTTCTGTTATGGTGGTTGAGTCAAGCTCACGTAGGACTTTTCAGTTCAAGCGTGAAAAAGCAAAAAGTGCTCCTGAGAAGCAAGCAGCAGCTGCGCTAAAGCCCAATGGCGCTAGAAATTTCAAGCGTAGGGGCAAGAGAGGTGGTAAGAAAGTAAAGGCTAAACTGACATGCTTTAACTGTAACAAAGAAGGACACTTCGCTTAGGGATTGCCCTAAGTAGAAGAAGGTACTCTCTTACTTAATTTCTCGCATTCAATATTTTGTTTCTAGTCAAGCATTAATTGCTCATTCTCCTCATTTTTGGGTTGTAGACTTAGGAGCAACAGACCACATCGCGAGGAACAGAGTAGGATTCGTTGAGTATCGCCGAGTACTTGTTAGGAGCAGAAAAGTTTACATGGGAAACGAGTCCAGTGTGGAGGTGCTTGGCATTAGCACATACAAGCTGGAAATGCGACAAGGGCACACCTTGTATCTTCATGATGTTCTTTATGCTTTGGATATTCGGCAAAACTTAGTTTTCAGTTATTAGCATGATGAGCCTTGGTTTTCGCTTTTGTTTTGAGAATAATGGTGTTAGCATTTATTTGGGAACAATTTTTTATGGTTTTGGTTATCTTTTAGATGGTTTCTTAATTTTGGCTATGGATGATTCTAGTTTTAATAAAAATACCAACGGCTTTGTTGCTTATATTGCATCTATTTGTGATAATGATTCTATGAAATGACATGCTAGATTAGGCCACATAGGGCAAGACAGGATGACTAGATTGGCTAGAGAAGGCCTTTTAGGTCCACTCGCTAGAGTCACTTTGTCTACTTATGAGCACTGTCTTGCTGGAAAGGCAACAAGGAAACTATTTGGGAAAACCAAAAGGGCATCTGTCCTATTACAACTTATTCATTCTGATATATGTGGACCAATGAATGTAAGGGCAAGGCATGGAGCCCCTTATTTTATCACCATTATAGATGATTATATGTGTTTTGGTCATATCTATTTGGTTTCTCACAAGTCAGAAGCATTGGATTGCTTTAGACGGTATGTTAATGAGGTTGAGAATCAATTAGACAAGAGCATTAAGGCTCTAAGGACTGACTAGGGACGCAAGTATCTATCTGAGCAATTTAAAGTGCTCTATGAGGAAAAAAGAATTATCAGGCAATTGACAATTCCTCGGACTCTGCAACAAAATGGTGTAGCGGAAAGAAGGAATCTCACATTGCTTGACATGGTTAGATCTGTGATGGCTCAAGCTAATCTTCCCATTCCATATTGGGGAGATGCTTTGTTGACTACTGCCTACATCTTTAACCGTGTGCCCTCCAAATCAATTTCTTCTACCCCATATGAGATGTGGATTGGCGAAAAGCCTTATATGGGCAATTTGCGACCTTGGGGTTCGACAACTTACATACACAACACTTCTCATAAGTTTGGGAAGTTGGGCCCTAGAGAAAAAAAGTGTATCTTCATTCACTATAGTGAGCATTCTAAGGGCTATGTGTTTATTGGGGGAGCATCTGTATAGAAGTATGACTGAAATTGAGTCACGCGGCATGGATTTCCTCAAAGAGGATTTCCTTAGCAGAGATGAGGTAACTAGAGATGTAGAGCTCTATGAGATGGAGGATCTACTTGAAGGCGCACCTAGTAGCCTAGTAGAGAATGAGGAAATAATCCCTCAAGCTCCTAGGGGTAGTGGGAGCAATTTACCTGCCCATGGATTAGATACAATGGATGAGGATTCTTAGGACTCTCAACTGTGTAAAAGTAAACGTGGAGCTATATCCTGTCGTCGTTTTGAGATTAAAGGGGAAGCACTCATGATTACTCCGAGTGATGAGATGGAGCCTAAGAATCTCAAAGAAGCTCTCTCATCCCCTGCTAGTAAAAAATGTAGTGCTGCAATGGATGAAGAAATGGAGTCTATGAAAAAAAATCATGTCTAGGACTTGGTTGATTTGCTGTCAGGGCGCAAGACTATTGGGAACAAATGGGTTCTCAAAATCAAGCGCAAGGCGGGTGGTTCCATAGAAAGGTATAAGGCTCGCCTAGTGGCGAAAAGCTACACCCAATTAGAGGGTGTGGACTATGAGGAAACCTTTTCACCAGTTATGAGGTTTGCCTTTATTCGCCTAATTCTGGCCATAGTAGCTCAGTTGAACTTAGAGCTATATCAGATGGACGC